>BLKM01005581.1:217663-277202 GCA_013340265.1 Coptotermes formosanus
TTAACCTTTTAAAGCCTAGCGGTAACTTTACATACCACCAGGTTTAACATTAAAAAATTCTACGTGGTGCCCACATTGCGTTTATGTGTTTTGTACGGATCTCAGAACAAATAGCAACTTTTGCCTTATAAAACATTAAGAGACTGGTTGTTATAACCGATGTGGAGAGTGTTTACAGCGCGGTACGCACTGAGTCCTTATATAAAACAGATACGCTTCGTCTTTAACCTTTTAAAGCCTAGCGGTAACTTTACATACCACCAGGTTTAACATTAAAAAATTCTACGTGGTGCCCACGTTGCGTTTATGTGTTTTGTACGGATCTCAGAACAAACAGCAACTTTTGCCTTATAAAACATTAAGAGACTGGTTTTTATAACCGAAGTGGAGAGTGTTTACAGCGCGGTACGCACTGAGTCCTTATATAAAACATGCGCTTCGTCTGTAAAGGGTTAAATTCGTTCCTTACGTTTCTCTCTCCTTACTGTATTCAGGGATGTCAGGATTTTTTACGACAACAGCAGGACTTTTAGTCACAAGGGCTTATAAAACTACAATTTTTAAACTGCATTCAGTCTTTCATTCCAAACAATTAGCAGTCTATTTCCGTAATATATCGAATCACATAAATCATGAAGATCTGTGGAGTTTGGTTATTTAACAACGGTATGCCACTCTCTTGAGAAGTTACGGTATTCATGAGCCTAACATCTGCGTTACAAATGTGAATAGGGCATGTGGAGGTCATGTTCCACTCATTTTATCAAGCATACGAAGTTGGAAAGGACCAATAACATTTATGCTTTCAGTTCTATATAATTCCGACTAACTGCACCGCAGACCCTTTGAATGGTAAATTGCTGCATTCTAGAGTAGTTCTGGATGTGAAGACAGAAATCACAGAACCTCTCTTGGGTATCAAACCTCATCTATTCAATCCACAACTCGTCATGTCGCTGACGGCTTTATGGAGCCCATCCATGAGAATTACTAATAAATGTACCGTCATCCATTACGAACTTCTGCTGTATACATTACGACTTCTACTAGATTAAATGTGGCAGCTCTTCACTGCATATGGCGTATTCAATAGTCAAAACACGTTTGACTCAAAACTAAAAAGATAATACTCTGTCATATACTACAAGTTTCGATACATCATCAAATCTCTTAATGATCTAATTTAAAACTTAGCAATACTTCATAAGACAATTCAATAAGAAATTACCTAATCAAGATACTCAATGATATTGTATTCATTTATAGAAAAGTGAAACCCAGGTGACAAATAAAATATTAACCATTTTATTTCGAATAAAAATGGGTACTGTTGAAATATATTATACAATTATACAAGGAAACGTACGTTAGTATGTGCGTTTAATGGTAATATGTCACAGAAAGTTTTACTGAAAAGTACATAAAACTCTATAAATTCATATAAAACCAACAGCGTTAAATAACCTGTCTTCTAACGATCACCTAACATAATTATTTTAATTTATTTTCTCCATTTTCTTTTTCACTGCGACATTAAGGTTATCTGCAGCTTCAAGGACTTTCACTACATTTTCAGCTCAGATAGATTACTTATCCAGTACTGTCTCTGCCGATGACTTTCTCAGGTATTCGACAAGCATATTTCATTTCGAAACGAAGACGTAAATATAATTCTGATAATTTCCAATGGCGTTTTTTATTTTCCGCTCGATCTATCTTCATAATAGCCGCTTCGTTTATTTTCAGTGCCAATAAACAAAAATTTTGTTTTCATAATGTGTGTAAATATTCATTTTTAAATGAAAGTTTAAGAGCACAGTTTAACCACAAAGGGGTTCCGTGACAATTTAGACTTAGTCACAGATGCTAAGAGTTTGGAAACCACAGTTTCCTTTTATGGTCATAATGCCGCCTTAAGGGACTTCAAACTTGCGTAAAGCACAACTGACTCTCCCCTCGACTTGGAAATCTACCACAACTTTAGCCCTACAAGTTTCCATGGCAACAACGGGACAGCTTTCAATCTTAGCTCTAGTATCTGGAAAGCGTCAAAATCATATCTCCACGGTTTGACAAGAAGCAATCACTGTGTACATCACAATGAATGAAGAGACCCTTGCACATATTAGCTGAGGATACATCAGACAGAATGAGAGAGATGGTGAAGGGAGTGTACAAACACACGACTGCAGGACCGGACGTAAAATACCGAGGACAGGTTAGAGACCGGGAACTGCTTGATGCCTGAATTGTGTTAATAAGTAACAACACAAGACTGAATTCGAGATATACATGGCAGAGCATGACTGTCGGTGTTCACTGCTAAACCTGTTCACTCAACTACTGCCAACAGATTAACCCTTTAAAGACGAAGCGTACCTGTTTTATATAAGGACTCAGCGCGTACCGCGCTGTAAACACTCTCCACTTCGGTTATAAAAACCAATCTCTTAACGTTTTATAAGGCAAAAGTTGCTGTTTGTTCTGAGATCCGTACAAAACACATAAACGCAATGTGGGCACCACGTAGAATTTTTTAATGTTAAACCTGGTGGTACGTAAAGAAACCGCTAGGCTTTAAAAGGTTAACAGTCATTCTTGTCTGTCACTACACTGTAATACATACATACATATACATATATATACACACACACACACATACGAATTTAAATAGTGATGAATCATGAAGAATTCTGTAGTGTGGGATACGACGACGTATAGTCCGACAGAATCTTACGAATGCTTCAGAGAGACTTTGGGCTCCATCATCAATGTATGTGTTCTTGATAACGAAGGAAACAACTTCCTCTGAAACTCGGTACACTCCGACACTCCGACACGTCGGCACATCCCGGAAGGCCGAACTTTTCGTAGTCAATTATGTGAGAACCTCAAACCTCCACTGGTAGTAACTAATGGTTTCATTTATTTGTATTTTACGACACAAATTTTTATTCTTCAACATTTATGTTTCAAACTATTCTATAACTGTGCAAAAGGAATCATCTGAAAGAAAAAAGGATAACAAATAGCAGCTAATGAAAGAATCATCTAATAGAAATGATTCTATAACAAGTCCATAAAGATTTCGTTTACATGCAGAACAAGGCCAAACAGAGTACATTCCCTCACACAGACATCTACTAAACCCACTGCGACTTTATCTTGAAGTTATACATTACAAGATATGACTAATGCACGTTTGTACTACAGTTATGATCCTGTCTTCACGACATGAAACGATCAGTAACTGAGGATACATACCGACATTTGGGAAGAACCAGTACTGAACAAAAAAATATAAAAAGTAACTATTAACATAATAATAATAACAATAATAATGACCAGACATCATAATCATGCATACTGAAAAAGGAACATGTATGCTAATTGATGTAGCAATCCCGCGAGACAGAAATGCGATAAAGAAAGAAACGAAGAAGATTCTAAAATATAAAGACCTTATAATATAAATACGGCGCATGTGGAACGTAAAGGCACAGGTGACGCCAGTAATAATAGGAGCAACTGGAACCATTTCAAAATCCTCTAGAAAATACTTGAGCAGCTTACCAGGAAAGCACGATATCAAGGAACTGCAGAAAACAGCTATATTGGGCACAGCACACATACTGCGGAAAGTGCTAATGTAGAAGCAGAAATGAGTTTAATATTGAAGACAGCGCTACATGCACCATTAACAGTACGCGCGGAATAGCTGCGACACTGTATACCCTAGAAACATGGTTTGTTTCAGTGTGAATGCCCTGCATAAAGGAGAGGATTATTATTATTATTATTATTATTATTATTATTATTATTATTATTATTACGATGATGATTATTATTATTATAGTAAGTTTGTATTTATTGTGTTTTTATTATGATTCACTTTATATCTTCTGAAAGAAAAAAATACCGTTTTTATTTCTGAACAGTAATATGAACGAGTCCACAAGTAATGGGGGACACGGTAAATCAAATCTTTCGCATTCATTCTCTCTTATATTCCCCCTACTGGTATGTCTGCTGGAAACATTAGAAATTTAAATGTTCCAGAGTGAAAAGTCGTGTAGCTTAGGCCTAAACGAAGTGTACAGACACTGGTACAAACAAGAAGCTGGAGATCTTGGTGTCAGAAGGAGAAACCCAACAGAGGAATCCGAAAAGGCATTCAAGAGACTTTATAATGACCTTCACTTCCTTTACTACTTTTAAAATCTTTTTGGGCCCTAATTCCAGTATTTTAAATTTGTAAGGGACAGATTTAAATCGGCTGCCAACCAAACACACTCCAATTTCAGATATAACACATAAATCTAAAAAGCAGACAGCTCTTAAATGCAAGGCTTCGCTTAACTTCTGTATTAGTTCGTGTAAAAGAAGCATAACACAATGGGGCCCGTATATATGACTGTGGAAGAGCAGAATTACAATACGCAAAAACGCCTCTACACGTACTACAGATGTTAAGGGTCCGTAGGCATGGCAGACGTTTTGCAAAGCAAATTAACATTACACTTCTGAAGAAGTTATAAACTTTAATGTATTAATATATTACACATACATCGCAAAACAAATTGTCGGAGTGTAAGTTATAAATTTTAATGAGCCGTATTTGATAGAATATAGAAAATGTGTCTACGACAACTTTTCTTTGAAGAAAAAAGAAACAGTCTGTTATACGTTTAACGTATTCCACCGATACGGACCCTAATTAAATTTGCCCGACAACTTTCAAAGAACCACTCTCATTCCTCATGACCGAAGTAACTTACAGTTCTATTTCATTACAGATGTGTCACACATGTGCGCCAAATTCTATCCTGCTGTTCTCTGCCTAGAGAAATTATTATGCAGGCAACACTTTTCTGTACATAAAAGTAACAAACACACTTCTCAAGTTTTCCTTTGTGTTTTTAATTCTCAGAGAAAATTCATGCTGAATCGCATGCCCGAGTTTGTGACCTTTCATTGTAGGAAGTCTCGTGCTTTAACATTTAAAGCTCTATCGGTGAAGAGCTGTAAATTTTGATAACAGGATCTGTTTATGGGTTTCATACGATTCTGGCAATAAAAAGCGGTATTTCGATGGAGATACTTAATCACTAGACATCTGGGCTTTTAAACAGAAGTGGAACGTGTTTTATGTAACGTGAAAACCGAATTTTATATGTCATTTCATGTTTCAAAGCTGATTACTATGCCACAGAAAATCGAGGGCCCTTACGGCACGGCGACTACTGGCAATACAACAGACGAAATCTCGACACAATGGAGACAAATGTATAATAAATTCATGGTTATTTTGAAACATGTGTTCTCGTTTTCCACTCTATTTCGGAAAACGCTGAAACGGTTCCCGTATTTTCAAGTTGTTACTGCATGTTTCTCATGAACCTCTCCAAAATTTAATCCTTTGCTGTATGTGCCAGCAGACACCTTTCTAAATTGTACATATAGCGCTGAACAGTAAATCAAAATTCTGCAACCCTTATCTCAAACCACTAAATCCAATGATTCTGTCTTTATTTACATGCTGATCCTACCAGAAGCACGAGGAGGCGAAGCCCCAGAACCTTCCAACAAAGTGGTTCTCCTCCTTCCCACCCCCCAGCCCCAGGACAAAGTGTCTCTACATTATCCGAAGACATTTCCTTCCACATATTCTTCTACTAGCATTCCTCACGTACCTCTTTTGTGGCTCCAAATACCTTCGCTTATTCGGGACTTGTGTAAACGTTCCCGTAGCAAATTATTTGCATGTCTCAACCTGTTTTGACTGAACTATGTTGCCTAAATTATAACAAAATTCACGGAAATAATATCCCTATTAAAAAGCAATTAAAGAAGGCATTTAATAATTTTCTTCGGATTCCCATTAATGAAGTAATTACTAAGATTCCCCCCCCATAAGATGGTGAAAATAGATTCACAACTCACTTGAAGAGTGAAACTGTAGGGCATGGATTCTCAAATCCAAGGTTGAGACTCAAACTTACGCCGCAAGTAGCTTGGACGGGTCGTACACTCACAGAATAATTGAGGAAAATTGATGGCTTAAATTGGGTGCTGAGTGGTTTCTTGTACTCTTCGGGTCGAATCCCTAACGTGACTTACTTTTTGAATGGTTGATAAGACAGTTTAAGAAGCACTGCTGCAGAAAGAGAGGCCGTGTTAGAAGAAGGGAGAAAATCGCAAAACTCGCCTGTGAGAAATACAGTATACACTTGTAATAAAGGCAAGCAGTTTCTTGCAATCCTTTTAGTAATCCAGAAAAAAAATATGATATTAAACAACGAATGAGCAGAGAAACATCCTTGGGTCGTGACTATGGATGTATTGCAAAGGGCTGGATGAACGGGGGTTCGAACGGCGGCAGGGTCAAGAAACGTCCTCTCCTCCCAATCCTACAAACACTGACGCCCAACCATCCTTCTATTTTTTCAGTATTTTGAGCTGTTATACAGGGGTAAAGTTGCCAGGGCTTCAGGCTCACCGCTCACCTTCCGGTGCCGCTGTGAGGAATGAGTGAATCTGCATCTCTGCTCCCCCCATACGCCTTAGTGGCTGGTACAGGGGCAATATATTACTTCTACCTTTCTAACTATGAATACATTTTTAGGAACAAATGCGTGATCTATTGAACTTTACTTAGCTTCAAACACTGCTTCATTATTTTATGAAATTCGACTATGCCTGCAGCCGAGAATGATTTCGGTTACTAACAGAATTTTGAGCGCTGAAACGTGGACTTTCACAAGTTCTGGTGTGTTAATTCTAGAACCAAATTAAGAAGAAATAACGGAACATGTAACATAATGCTGTATGCAATTCAATCATAAAATGAAGTATTTTACCATTTCAACAATATTCGCCCACCTGTCCTGTAAAAATTTCATTAGACTGCCACTCTGCCGATAATCTTGCTTGGAATATCGTCCACCCCTTGTGCCTATTAACAAAACCTATGCGTATGTATTTTCGTATTACTCTTGTTCTCTTATCAATTTATTCATAAAGTAACATCCCACAAACGACCCTGAAGTCTCGCGTGGACCTCCGATTACGCCGCCCGTTACAATACAGGCCTACCCTGCGTCCCACACAATTTAAACTCGCACTAGAACCGAATATTAGAAACTGACTTCGTGTCTGTGAAAGCTTTCCAATGTACCAGTCCTTCTACGATACAATAACTACATCAAACTCCATGCGGCATAGGCAGGACTTCATGTACACTCCACTGTGCTTGAATGTAGGAAACGTGAAAGCGGGTATACTTGGCGGTGTGCGGTAAAGGTGTTAAACACAAATTTAGCAGTCCAATGCTGAATGGCATTTTAGATATGCAGAGAAATGTATTTTCTCAGAGTGGCAGCAAGATGAAAATGACAGGTCACAAAAAATGATAATGAAAAAGTAGTAGAGAAAGGGGAATAACAGATATGAACGCAGTAAGAAAGATTAGCAAAATATACCTAGAGAATCTGGGACACAATCAGTCTATTAATATCAACACATACGTAATTAACCCTTTGAAGACGAAGCCTGTCTGTTTTATAAAAGGACTCAGTAAACACTCTCCACTTCGGTTATAAAAACCAGTCTCTTAATGTTTTATAAGGCAAAAGTTGCTGTTTGTTCTGAGATCCGTACAAAACACATAAACGCAATGTGGGCACCACGTAGAATTTTTTAATGTTAAACCTGGTCGTATGTAAAGTTACCGCTAGGCTTTAAAAGGCTAATCAGCAGAACGTCCGACGAAAATTCCTGCAGCAGTAAGAAGCCAACGGCTTAATCCGTGATGATGATGATGATTATGATTATGATTATGATGATTATGATGATGATGATGATGATGATGACGACGACGACGACGACGACGATGACGGCGGCGGCGGCGGCGGCGACGACGACGACGTTAGTGGTGGTAATAATGGCTGGATGTAAGGTGTACAACAAAATCTAAGTCTGAACAGAACATAAAGCCATACAAAACGTCTTTGAATTTCTCGTTGTAACTTACTCGCTAAAGGAAACGATTACTCCGGAATTCACAATAAGATATTTCGTCTCTGAAGGGATTCTACTTACACGTTAGGATCTAATGCCACGAGTACCGTACACCGAAATTCAAATTGCATCCGCTGCTCCATGTAGCACGAAAATCCACTAGTACATGGCGCACATTTGAAAGCACATGGCATGTGCCTGTGAATGCTACCATCAAATGGGGGTATATTTACATGAGTGCGTATGCATTTCGCGGGTGAACATTATTTTGTTAGTGACCTAATTCGGAAATTGAAATCTGTAAAATGGAATAGGTTTAGTGTGAGAAAACAGCCGTTCTCCGCGGAAAAAATACGTGGGAGTGCAATGCAAAAATACGCGAAACATCAGTTTATCGTGCCTTAACTACATAACAGCTGCAGAGTGGAACAGCATCAACTGCTGACATGTATCGCGGTGGAATTCCTGTGTCCGTTCACACAGAAACTTAAGTGGCAATAGGTTAATAGTGCATGGAAAAAGTAATCTGTCGGGTTTACAGGGATTTCTGGGTCTAAAGCTCTCGTAATTCTGCGACAGGACTCACGAGTAGAATGTGTAGGACTGCTGCAAAGTAGGTGCCACAGTGCAAGAGAGAAGGCGCTACGAGATATGTTGTGTTAATCTGATAAGATTTCGTCTAGAAGGGGACACCACGTTAAATCCGATAACTGCAATCGATGAAACGTGGACAAGGGCCTACTGAACAGAACTCAAAAGACCGTCCTCCGAAATTCGTCATCTACAGTCACCGCAAAAACATCAGGTTCAACACAATCCGTCACCAACAAAACTGATAATCAGTTCGGCCTATGACGTCCAAGGTGTTCTTGTGTGTCATGCCGTTTCACATGGTTAAACTATGAATGCACGGAATTACAAAACATTTCTGAAATACCACCTACTTCGCGTAGTTAGGGAGAAGCGTCCAGAACCGACTTAAAATTCCATCCTCCTACATGATAATGCTACAGCCCACTCAGCGGACACAGTTAAGAAAGACCTCTGGCAGTGGGGTAGAAAGTGGTAAAACACTCTCCCTGTTTTCCCGACCTCAGTCGACGTGTCTGCGATCTGAGTATGAAAACAAAGCGCCGATTCTGTGGGAAAAGATTTGCTATCGTAGAGGAAATTTTAACAGCATTTCGGCGGGACGTGGCATAGTACAGCGTGGCAGGTGATGCGGACGATGGAAGCCGCCTTCCCAGTCGATGGCAACAAACTCTAGACAAACTCTAGACAAACTCTAGACAAACTCAGGTAAAAATCTGAAGGCTGCTAACAGTTTACAGGTGTAGTCAGTGTCGTTCTCTTCGTTCCCCGTTCACCCTGCACGTCCAAAACAAACTAAGAAAGTGATTCAAAACTCTCGTGATTTTCCTCCCTGCTGCAGTGGCTCCCCAGTATATGACTCCATCTGATGGCGACATTCAGAAATACACGCCGCGTGCCTTCAAGCTTAGATATTCCATTTGTCCTCTTGTCACATTTTTGGCCAAAAAAAAAAAAGTGACGTCTTGAGGAGTGTAAAAAAACTACTAGTAAAAACCCAGCACCTCTCGAAACCAATTTCCAAAATCTCTCGCAACTATCATTTCACGTTCCTTTTCTTAGCTTACAGTCGCTGAAGCACACACTGACTGTTCCAGCCTGTGTTCAAAGCTACTAAAAACACTGACACTCTCTTGTTCCCTGCTAAACTTAATGGATACATTAGTGCGGCTCCAAAGATGTGTCATATTGCAGAAATGGAAAGCTTTTCCCTTGATGCATGCATATCACAGTACCTTGAGTTTGTGCGCCTCTAAAAGCAAATTACGGCCACATACACTTGAAGTAATATTACGATCAGAGGAAATTCTGGTTATACCTTCGTAATTTCAGCAATACGAACATTTCAGAATAATGTTTTACAGAACCACAGCTTCACCTCCAATTAGGACATTCTGCACGAAAAACCGTCTTTGTTAAAATATACACGTTGCTTAATTCTGCGTTGTACTTTGTGTCCTTATGACAGACCATCTTTCTGTAAATTTCCTGAGTTATTTTTGTAGCATATGCGCTAGTGTTTTGCGTTTTTTTAAATTTCCATCGTAGTCCTGCTTGTCTTCTCACACAATTTTTTCTTCACTTACATGTTTCGTGTAGTCAATAAGTTATATTAGCGCAATTCGTCACACAGCCTCTTTGTAATGTGGTATAGTTTTTGCGTTTCACGCTGTATTTATTTCAAACAACACTGTTTCGTGTATTGCAGTTACGAGGTCGGATAAAAAACCTTGCCTCACTGCCACTCGGACAGAACACCCAGCTGACTACAAACCTACATACCTGAACCTGGAAGTAAAAGCACACGTTCAAGAAGGCCTTCCGGATGCCTAAGAATGATTCATTTAGTCCATAAATCCATCACTTTGCTGACTTTATATTACTAGCGCTACGATGTTGTCAACTTTTCTGTTTCACGAATACCCACAAAAACTCTTTTAACAGGTTCATACGCAAAACGCAATTCATGAAGCTAGGTTATTGTAACATGGATCACGGTTTCACGTTCTCTTCCGAACGTTTGTGCGATACAAAATTTCCTCGCATTTCATTCGCCTCGTCAAGTTACAACTAAAATGATTCCCATCCTTCCGAAATCTAGTTGACTCAACCAACAACAATACAGATGTTACTTTAATTAAAACACTTTGTGGTTCAGTACACTAAACACATAAAACTAAAGCATCTGACTAACTAACTAACTAACTAACTAACTAACTAACTAACTAACTAACGAACGAACGAACTAACTAACTCCATACAGCAGAATTCTTCTTGAGAAACTAACAGGTCCTTAGTCAAGAAATTCCCCTCATTTTATGGAATCAAAGTACCCGCGTTCACAAAAACCCACTACATTTTCCTGTCTGGAGCCAGACGACACCAGTCCACATCCCCATCAAACTTCTCTAAGATACATTTTAATATTATCCTCCTTTTTAAACCTAATGTCAAAGTATCTACACGTATCGGTAGAATGTGCCCGACTGAATGAAGTGCCGAAGTATCTAAATATATCCCCCGTACTGTACAGCCCACATAACAGTACCCTCACATACGAATTTTAACTATGACATAACTTCATTATGGGAGACACAGAAATGAAGTGACACTTTACCCAGCCTCAGCAATCAAATTATCGGAAACAAGCCCTCTCTCCTTACACTATTCCGCTGAGTAGAGCACATGGATATCTAACCTAGCCACCTGCAAAGGCGGTTTCGTACTGATGGGACGTCAGAGATCCGTAACTATCGCATTTCTCTGGATAGCTGACGCCACTTTTGGCAAAGCTTCAGCCTACGAGGCGGAGTTAATGGGTGCTTCCGGCAGTAGCCAGTGACTCAGAATTTATGGCCTTTTGTTAGTAATGAATGCACACTGGTACGTAAATTATATCTATACTCTGGCAGACATTATGTACATGAATTACGGTGACAAACGTAATATAATGATAACACAAAATGTTGATGAAGTTATATGATAGATAACAAGAAGAAGTAAAGGCTCATCGAGCGAAAAACGACAAGGGTGCATAAAGACATGACCTTGCAGATGTTGAAACCCGCCACAAAGTGTTATATTTTGAATATTAAACACATCGCTGTCTTACTAAGAATTGATTTTTGTGTAACTGAAGGAGAGGCAGTCTGGCTGGCAGGCCAGCAAGTTTATCACAATAAATAATTACATAGTCTATATTCTATACCCAACCAGTCTTTTAAGCAAAATCACAGCGAAGTTACGGAACACACGCATTCCGTGATGTCGCCGATTCACTTGCTCTACACTTTTTGTTCGAAATACTTTTTACTGAGATAAACATTTAGCTATTTCCGCTCCAGACGTACACACACACACACACACACACACACATGTTTTTGTGTAAGGTACTTGTTCTTCTAGTTCGAGTTTAACCAAGTCGGAGTGCGTAAATAAAATTTAGCAAAACAATCCAGGATCAAATATGATGCAAATTTATCAGGAGTTCCCGAGCTGTCGTACGAAAAGGGATCGACAGACCGAGATTTTCACAGACGATATGTACGGATATGAAAGACCCGAAATGTCGGGATTTGCTACTGTGTAATAAATAGGTTAAATGATAGAGTAAATGGGGTGCAATCCGGGCTATCAATCTTATGGACGTTCCATAAAACCAGAGACTGTTCGAATGGTAGGATGTCACATTGTCAAATGTTCTTTTCTGCATTCATTTCCAATAAAACATATGTATTTTTACAAACAACATTCACTGACTTCGTACGGCAGTCTAATAAGTATTAATTTTACAAAATGTTGATGAATTTTAATCACCCACGAGATCCACGCCCTTGGGTATTTCGTGCACCGAATTTTGTCAGCATAGAAAAGCGGTTGGCTAGAGAAATAGACATCTGTGTTCAATAAAATTTAAATGCGAAAATATAGTTTACAATCGCACTTTGATGCTTTAAACCTTCATGCTCACGATATTAATCGCCCGGTTTAACAGCAGAAACTCTAAAATTTGTACACAGAGTGCATTTATGTGTTCTTGCAACTAAAAAATATTACTTTATTGTACAGCATTCCCCGACAGGTTTCCTAATGGAAACACTTCGTTCTGAGTTACAAATTTAATATTCAAATATAACGTACAATATTTAGTCTTCGAATGATTAAGGCGTCCTTTTGTACGTCACCACGGAACTGTGACCTTCTTTATAGTTTTCTAGTACTAATCCATGGGACTGGGCGCCATAGTTTTAAACGTTTATTTCAGGCTGATTCCCGCTGCAGTAATAAGATTTGGTGTGAATTTGTTGTGTAAGGTTTAAGGCTACGTGCCGACAAGTCAAGAAATATAATAACAAGTAACAAAATGTACAGTTATTGTTTCTATCCATGACGCGATAAAGTTTTTTTTTTGGTGGCGGGGATCAGGTGCCATGAGGCACCAGCTTAGTCTCTACCCTGCAGACATGCGTAGGTAACTCCCCAACCAAACACGGCACAGAAAGTAGTTTTCATATAGAACTTAAGGTGAAAGACGAGAATAAGAGAGTAAATGACACAAAACAGATACTCATAATGCAAATTCAAATAAACTTTTCAACAGCGGTGTAGAGGCGGGAGTTCGGGATTCAACCGGTCAGGTTTTCTGAACCGTTTAGAGAATTATATTTACTTAATAACTCTAAATAAACCATTAAGAAAACGTTCCAGCAATATAGTAAGCGACTTGCATTATGAAAGTATCTACCCAGTTCATACCCAGATTGACTGAAGGACTATCTCGACTCAGTTCAGTCTCTGACTTCTCCCAATTCCCCCAGCCTACAGTCGGATATAAAGTCTCGCCTTACAGATTCCACCATCCACAGCTACTTTGCACCATATTCGACGCAAAAATCCATACTAATACATACACATATGTATGTACGGGCCCGGATAGCGAAGTCGGTACAGCGACCAGCTACGGGCTGGGCGGTGCAGGGATCGAATCCCGGTACGGCGATGTTTCCCGCACCCGTCCAGAATTGGGGCCCACCCAGCCTCCTGTACAATGGGTGCCGAGTCTCTTTGCCGGGGGTAACGCGGTCAGGGCACCCAGCCCCATCTACAGCCGACGTCAAGGAAAGAATAGAGCTATGTCTCTATGGGATGCGAAACCAACCAAATCAGTGGTTTTTAACTCACGTGATAAAGGCCAACATAGAAGTGAATCAAAGCCACGCATAAATAAAATAAACCTAAAGAAACGTCTTGTAGTGTACGCTTTTGGTATTTATTCATACCATTTACTAAGCAAATGGTCACAATCCATCACACAAACCTCTTGAGAATTTCAACCGATCAACAAATATTACACGAGCCACTGATCTCTGTACACAGGCACATGAATTCAGTCCTCAAATTCACACCCTACTTCTTCCATACAATTCCATAATTCTCTCCAGCTACGTCTACATCACTCAAGTGGTCTTCTGCCTTCAAGATTTCGACAGAAACATTTTTATACATTTTTATTTCCACTGTGATACAGGTCACGCCCGTCTCAGCCTCTTTGCTTCAGCCACTCCAATATTATTTGTTAAAGACTGCAAATTATGATGCTCCTAAGTATATCAACTTGCTGCCTCCTCTCTCCTACGTCCAGTTATTTTACTCTCTGCTTTGTTCTCAGGTTTTATCAATGTATAACCTTGCCTTAAGATTAAAGACCAATTTTCATATCCACTTCAAACAACACGTACATTTCAACTTTTTATTTTCACAAAGCAATTTATATTATGAAGGGGTGTTTAATGAATAAATTGATATCTGACAGAGAAATCATATTTACTGACACATAACCTTCGCGACAGTTGAGAAGTACTGAAGACCAAGAGAAGAAATAGAATGCGAGTAAAAAAGAAAACAGTAAAAAAGAGAGAATATTCGTCAAGGACAGAAATTTTTCACTGCATTGACTGTCAGAACAAGATATACAAATCTGGTTCACTCAAAAGAGAAATCCATTTCGAACACTACCGGGACTTTATAGTTGAAGAGTCTGACTTGCTCCCCCAAGTAACACCGCAAGTTCGAGAGTCGTTATGTCCAAATGTTTGTCATAAAACTCAGAACAGAATGCTGACCAACACTTTCCTGTAAAGCACACAATACCCGCACACTGTTTAATGTTTTTGGAACATTCAACGTTATGTTGATATTTGTGAATTTTGTCTTGTACGAATTTTGATGCGGACATTCGTGAATACGTAAGTGTAGCATTGCAAAAGTCCGAACAAACCACCAAATCTATCAAAAAGTAGCAGTGACGTATGAAATGATAACTGCCCCTTATAATACGGTCCTCTATAACAGTTAATAAGGTATTGGGTTTTACTGACATCAAGTTTAGCAAAGGTACTGCTGTCATAGACGGAAACTACGACTCGCTGCCAGAGCAAATTCAAATTATTCTTGCGTTATTTCAGTACATCTTTGTACGTTGTCCATTTCCGTTTTATCTAACGACGCTCTCAGATTCTCTTACTATACAACAGCTGATTACAGGGTGGTTAATAAATAGCGAAACATGAAAAATTTGGAATAAATCATCCATACTAAATTTGAGGTACTATCTCCGCACTCGCTTGGGTAATATGAAGGATGTCATAAAGAATCTGTCAGAATAGCCCACTTCCATGCCGAAAATGAATGAGGAATATCCCCACCAAGGAGTAAGATGGCAGGTACACCCTACACACACTGTATTGCTGTCATGAAGCCCGCAGTCTAGGCATTACAATGGTACCTTTAAGTGACGCAACAGTAGCTAATTTATGAAAAGCAAACGCCATTTCCGATGCTATGTCTTGTTTCTTACTGCGCCTTCATCGACGTTTCCGTGACTACTGTTGCCAGGACTGTATCCCCAGATGACCGTCGCGCTAGTTTTTCTTTCTTGACCTACAAATCCACGCAGCAAGCCGTGATGTTGTTCACCGCCTGAAGACTCAAGAGACCCGCCCGCCCCCCCCCCCCCCGTCCCGCTCCTCCTCTGTTTGCATGTTTCGTGCATCACATTCAGCCAAACGTCTATTGTCTAGTAGATTTCCGACAAAAACCTGAATCAGAAACTTCGTTGGCGTTTTCGTACTGCTGTAGTCCTCTTCTTCCTCCTCCCCCTCCTCCTCCCCCTCCTCCTTCTCCTCCTCCCCCTCCTCCTCTTCCTTGTTCGCCTCCATCTACTCCGCCTCGTTTGCACCCT
This sequence comes from Coptotermes formosanus, assembly GCA_013340265.1. Lineage (NCBI taxonomy): Eukaryota > Metazoa > Arthropoda > Insecta > Blattodea > Rhinotermitidae > Coptotermes > Coptotermes formosanus. The sequence goes on from BLKM01005581.1 coordinate 233,514, forward strand.
CTACAGTTCCTGTTAAATTACGTCGTCACTGGAAAATTCTTCGCCGTCAGATCTAAGCACTCCTTCCTTGGGTCACATCACACACAAACCTCCCAATGCACGTTCTGAATTTTTTTCTCTATGTTGCTTGCGTGTCCGCTCTATAAATTAACACAACCAGCATAAACCGCACTCTGACATGTCCCATTTATGCTGGCCTGTAATTTCCCAAGCAAACAGACGATTAAAGTTTTCCACAAATCCTAGGTCCGTGTGTCCATAAATTTATAGCAGTACCTTAAAACCTCAGAGCCACAAAATCCGTTCCAGTTTCCTTTCAAGCACAGCAAACGGACCATTTACTAGAACCGCGCTGTTTAACGTGTGTACTGTCTTCTACCGCAGAAGCCGTGATAGCGTAGTCAGTATAGCGACTATGCTACTGGCTGGACGGTTTGGATTCGAACTCCGGCAGGGTTGAGGTCTTACACACTCCTCTAGACCGGCCGCGGGGCCCACCCAACATCCTCTACAACAGGTAACGGACCTTTCCAAGGGGTAAAACGGACCGGAGGTGATGTTGACCACCCACCTTCACCTAGCGCCGAGGTTAAACATGGGTACAGCTATATTGCTCCCCACTGTATCTCCAATGGCATGTTACGAGGTGACCTTTACCTCTTTCACTCGGAGCATGAAAGTATGTTTGCTTTTTTATGTGCACGTTCTGACGTGCGCATACAATGGCCTTGCGACGGCGTACCTCTTTTCCAAGGAGTCCTAACGAATGTCTATAAAAGATATTCGGATATCAGGAAAATGGCAGGCGCTGGATATCACTGGCCTGCACGACCACATAAATGCGCAATAAACGGCCTTCGAAGCGTTCCACTACTGCCCCCCGTCTCAGTCATGGCCTTCCTTAATCACCAGCAGCTTATAACAGAAACAGTCGTTTACCTACCGTAGAACACGAAACCAGATTACGCTGTGGAACAATACTGGTGTCAGACCCATGTAATTTTGAGGCAAGCTTGTCTAGCAAGGCGACCAAATTGTTCATCCTCAGAGTAGGCGAAGACGTGGGTTAAAAGTCATTTCATTTACTCGGCTCTGAAATTACATTTGTGTCTGGCACTACAGTGACAAAGCTCCTTACTTGTATTCGGGAGGTAACCAGCTTGAATCTCAGCTGACACAAGGCTTATCTTGACTGAGACATTTCGTGGTATTCAACTGCATCACCCCCCCCCCCTTCCCGGTGGACACATGTGGGGTAATGGATGGATTAGTCCGCGACAGCTTATTTTCAAATCCCTCTAAATTCGTCACTTACCAGCAGTTTTATCACGGGACTGTACACATCCTACACTCTCTGAGATACTGCGCGCGTAGGAAATAATTGAAAAATATTTACAAAATGCGCATGATCAGAGAACCCTTATCTTTAATGTCCCTGTACAATTCCCAAGTGTTACTTTCGACCCCGAAGAATGAAACATGATTTACGACTATACCAGTAACATACTGCAAATCGTCCACCCTCTAAGAACCATGACCGAACCTACATTCAGATGGTCTGTTTCCATCCCAACTGCCATTATAAATCTTGAACCATATATAATAATAGTACGTCAGTATCATGAATACGTAAACATCGTGCACTAAAAATGCATCTAAAATAATAGACAAAACATAGTACTGTCACAAACCTTTGGAAAATGAATTATTATTTTAGGCATGCCTGTATTATTTAGTAACGTAGTTTCTGTAATTACAGAAAATATATACTGGTGTCGGCTAAGATGAGAAATGTTTGTAAATATTTCATGCAAAAAGATTTGGATGAAAACGACAACTGCCCATTCTGAGGAACTACACTTGTTATTTCTCTGACGTGCGTGTGAAACTTCACTCAGAGTAGCTATAATTCACACCCCCCACCCCCACCCCGCCAAAATTCTTATTATTAATTACATTTATATGGTGCAAAGTAATATTGCTCAGGAAATTCGAGAAAATTTCGTAAATAAGCTCACACCGGCCTACACTGCTCATCAAACACCATTAAGGTGCCCAAATAAAGAAACCTTTACGGACGGAACACATTTCGCGCGTAGGAGAGATAGCAATGCATAAAGACGTTGAGCAGAAAATCTTCCATGAACGTGAGCAACTTGAAGACCTTGGTATAAGCATAATAAAAATAAAAATAAATAATAATAATAATAATAATATGTGAGGATCTGGGCTAGATTTATAAAAAGAACCGCTACCGGAATCTTGCAAACGCGCTAATAAACATTCGGATTCCATGCAAGGCGAGAAATTTCTTGATCAGTTAGGCGATGATAAATAGCACAGCAAGCAAGACACTGCTTCATGTAGTCAGTCGCACGCTGCGATGTACTGCGCTTGGCATGCAGCCTGCGAAAAAAAAAGAAAACATCGCGTATTTCATTACAGCCATGATGCCTATGCCAAAAAAGTGTAGTGTGAAGTTTCATCCGGCTTTTATTTGGATGCGATGACGGCACATAAAACCAGTTACTACTTTAAAGTATTCATTCATAAAACAGGACACTGTACGCCATTACCTGACAGTGTCCACGGCCTCATTTTTTATGCGTTGCCAGACAATTTTGTTTTATAACGGACCGAGGACTGATATGTCACGTAAATTTAATTCTGTATGTGTAACAAATACACGCACCGTTTGTAATGTCCGTCGTTTGCAGGCATGGGTGCCGACAGATCCAGTGCAACTTACATTTTACCCGTATCAAACGTTCAGATTACAAAAAGCATTGTTTTCTACTCTGTCGACATGTGTTTCGGCGTGTGAACTTATCACATGGATTTACAAAGTAATCCAAATTCGACATACTGTAACACAAAACCAGACGGGTTATCTTCTGCTCTTTGTGTGAATATTATTTTTAAGTTTAAAATGTGATTTCCGTTGGACTTTAAAAACGGCGAGGAAAATAAAATTCGATTTTAGAATATAGGCCTAATTTGCTGTTAATCTCACTTAAAAGGCACTGAATTTGAATTTTATAAGAGAAGCTTTAGAACTGTACACACATATTTGTCATTTATTAAAGTGAAAAACGTAATGGTTATAATCTTACAGAGAAACCCTCATATTAAAAAAGGACAAAATGCAGCAATCGAGATATTCCGTCTACGCCAGTATAAATGTAAGACAAAACCAGTGAACGAAAAAAAGTGAAAAAAAAAATAAATGTAAGAGTTGCAGTAGGTCAAATTCAGACGCCCCACAAAATTTCCAGCTTCACTAAAGGGGGTTTAACCCGGTTGTTGGTGATTCAACCCTCTTAGATTTTTCCCTAACCTTAAAACACGTGATTTCATGATGGATACCGTAAATGTATATATTACCACAAAACGTATATCGACTGAGTCATGTAGCAGGAAAGTTCACAATATAAACTACAAATTATCACCTTGGACAAACTTTATTTGCGTGGCCAGGAGGGATCATACGTGTGCGACATCTGGGATGTAAGCTGGAGTCAGATAGCTCATTTCATGCCCTCGTACCGTGCTCTGGTGAACATGGAATTAAGCCCTTGGGTTCCACAAAGACTGAAAATTCATTGGAGAGATGGCGAACTAGTAACTTCTCAAGAAGCAGTTGCTGTGTCTTTCCCATCCCTCCCGGACATAACGTTTAAACATTTCTCATCTTTTTAGCTAATCATTCTGATAAATATTTAATAATTCCTAACACGAAAAATGCTTAATATCGTGTTAACAAATTAATGCAAAAACACAAGAAGTTTTCATTTTTACTCAGTTGGTATTGATCCTTCACAAACACACCCAGAAGGGCATACATTCTATATAGCAGGACGGCAAACATATACACTTCTTGTTCTGTCAAATGATTGGAACTTCTGTGCTTCTCGATTCCATATTGCAGTAAGAGTAATCCATGTGCTTGGTGTATTGTACCATGAGTTTTCTTTCACTAGACATATACACGTGTATCTTACGGGATCAGATTTCGTAGGTCACCAGACAGTGCCTACTGAAGTGCACATTAAGATCTGCCTTAATTTGAGATCCCATTTATCGAATTTCTCATACACATTTTCTGTAAATTTCCGTCTCTCAACAGTCGCCTGCATCTGTTGAAGGAAACCAAGTAAGAACTTACTGGCCTAACCAAGGGGAGATTCTGGCTCTGTAATTTGTAGATGCTTTATGGGAAGCTTGAGAGAACTCTGACTATAAAGTGAAGCACGAATAGAAAAAAAAATTGTTTGGGGCAGAAGTTTAAAGCACTTTTGAATTTACTGAGCAGAATCTGTTGTTTAGAAGTTTTAATCGCTTTTGTTTGAAATAAACTGTTTGCACAACATCAGCAACTGGAATACATATGGTTTTACGTTTCCTTTGGAGAGGCAAAACAGGAAAATAAATTTGCTGCTGTACACGGCCTAAAATTTGTACGCTGAAATAAATGTTGTTACGTATGGGTGTGCAACTTGGCTCCAATCGCTTCAGAGCAAAGTATATGACATGAGAATGTTTCAGGAAGGGGTACGGAAGAGTCTATTTGGACGCAACAGGGAGTAAGTAATATACAGCTGGAGAAAATTGCATAATTTACCAAATATCATCACATATCAAAATCGGAGGAATAAGATGCATGGAGTAAGCGAAACGCGTGAGAAGTGACAACACAAAAAGTTCCAGAAGCTGCAAGATAGAATTAATTAGAAATCTTGGTGAAAGTGGACCTTAATCTCGAATAAACAGGTTTTGAGGCTGTGAACTGGCATAGGTGGAAAACCGACAGCAAATTTTGTGAACACGGTAATGAACCTTAACTTTAACAAGGACGGCAAGGAAAATAACTTGAAGGACTATAAATTTTTGTACTCCATGGAAGTAGGTTCAAGTAATTTTTCCATCTCCAACATTTTCGAAATGACAATTGAGACCTCCTACAATTCTTTGCTTTGTTTAGCTACCAACCTTATAGTAACTGCAGGAAAAAAATTACTCCCTACATAACCACAACTGTACTAACCATACATTCAACTACTGTGTCCGTGGAAGACAAGCAGTATGTTTCATTTTCAATGCCTTCATTGCTTTGTCATCAGTTTTCATTACTGGTGTTTTAATCCGAGTAATTAAACGCTTGGAACTGTTGCGTCTTGATTTAGGTGACTCAAATTAAACCACAAATTTGTTTCACTGCGCTTACTACGGCGGCAGTTCGGAACTGCAGTGAAGCCCCATATTTACTGGAACACTCAGAGCCGCGGGTCGCTGTCTTTTTACGACACACTCGTCCACCGGTTTCCCATCGCGTTTATTTCAACAATTATTGCAGAAATGGCCCTCGTGCTGGATTCTGAGGTGTGCAATAAAACCAGACGTACGGGGAAAGTATTTTCAACATAATGTCAGAAGTCGCCCTGTTTTGTCAGGTGGGAAAGTGTGACACACACACACACACACACACACACACAAAACATATATATATATATATATATATATATACATATATATATATACACACACATTACACGAAAAGGGAGAAGCCCAGATAGCTCAGTCTATATAGTGACTAGGCTACAGGCTGAACGCCCAAGAAAATGTGGTTCGATTCCAGGCAGAAGTAAAAGAATTTCTCTTCGCCGAAAGCCCCAGACCCGTTTTTGGGTCCACCCAATCTCCCATTCAGTGGGTAACGTGGGTACTCCGCCGATGGTATAGAGACCCAAGCGTGAAGCTGACCACTTACCCTATCTAGCACTGAGGGTAAGAATGAGTGCAGCCGTACCTCACATTACACCAAATTACTTGCAATTCGAAAGCGTGTATTTGACAATAACTCATAAAAATTCTGTTGCGGCTGTCTCAAGCTGCTATTCTTATTACAGGGACGAGCGGACGACGCTATACGCCTTCTGAACACGACGATCTTCCAACTCCTAAAATGTTCCTAGTTGATGTAAGGGCGCTTTCTATCTCCCAGATTATACAGCGTCAAAACGTAACCAGGAAGCACAAAGAAAATGTGGAAGAAACCGGTCATGGCTAAATTTGAAGAAGGAATTTCCATAGTGCACGGTCACTTTAAGCCGCCTCATGCCGGTATATTGATCTAGAATTTACTATCTGCGCCCCCAACATAAAGTATCTCTGTAAGTAATACGAGGTACAAGTCAACACAAAATGGAAGTCACGTAGTTTTTAGAGTGACTCTATGATACTAAGAAATACAGCGGAATATAAACTGCAAGTGTTTATATCGATAACACTTATGCACGAATTAGATTAACCCTTTAAAGACGAAGCGTATGTTTTATATAAGGACTCTGTGCGTACCGCGCTGTAAACACTCTCCACTTCGGTTATAAAAACTAGTCTCTTAATGTTTTATAAGGCAAAACTTGCTGTTTGTTCTGAGATCCGTACAAAACACATAAACGCAATGTGGGCACCACGTAGAATTTTTTAGTGTTAAACCTGGTGATATGTAAAGTTACCGCTAGGCTTTAAAAGGTTAATGAGCCTACATAAATAGGATATATAAAATGTTACAGTTCAGTAATAACCACATCCAGTTTCTACATAATTTAGCCTGTTAAAAGCTCTTTATCCGACGTTTCCTGAGAGACGAGCCCAGCAAATATTCTCCCCACCTGCTCGGCCAGCCGTCACCCCTTCCAGTTCAGCAGACGTCGAAACAGGAGCTCAGAGAACTACTCGCAAATGCAACTATACCGGAAGGCGGGCGGCAAAATTGTCGGGATGTTGTTGATTCGTAGTACGAAGAGCACAAAGGAGATTTCTAGTTTTATTGTTATGACAGTCATTCGGAAACAAAGAGAACAACGTCCATTCATTTTATATATCGGAAGTATAATTCACTCCTCGTTACATCGCGTGTGGTATAGACGTGAGCCAACACCTGCCTTAAAGGCCAACTTATCATAACAATGACGTTAGCGATTTGTAAACATAATGCCATTATATTAGACACGACAAATGTTACCGTTCCCAGTCTAGTGATTACAGGTTAGGGACTCTATTTCATACATAGCGCATCAGAGGCTTCTAATTCCTCCTGTGACACAGATGTTTCGCAGCTGTTGTTTGTATGGTATATTACTACCTTTTACGGTATATTTCGATGATTTAATACCGCATGAAGGGATTCCTGCCTCCTTTGAGACGCAATCACAGAAATAAATTCATTCGGACAAGGAAAAGAATAAGATGCATAATCCAAGGAAAAGCAACAAATTAATATAATAAGAGTACGTTTATTCCATTGTGAAGCACATGTTTATCAAATTCGTTCTTTTCGAATTTTTAACACCGCATGGGTCTTCATATTTATTTATTGCATGCACAAACACATTCCTTCGCTTCGATATATCTTCTAGCTAGATTTATTACCGAACACGTGACCGTCCTAATAAAGTCATGAGTGCTCCAAATGTTTCATGCAGACTTAAAATCCTCAGACAGAATCCCTCCTATATTCATGCGTTCGTTGTCAGCTTCATGTTATATTCAAGATAAAGCTCTATGCGAGGGCGGGGGGAGGATTCAAGGCACCGCTAGACAGGTGAACTACGTGGAGCACCGACCAAAGTCCAAGTGGTTTGAAATGTGAAAATCTTACACTGTTGTCTGAATTCACGAGCTCTATTATTTTACTACTGTGAATTAACTAACCTTGTATCACGAAGCAGTTGCAATACGCACCGGGACACTGACTAACCTGACACGTTTTCCGTCACTTTCCTCAGCCTCTGCAGGTACATTCCAGGACATTATATCGATTAGGCCACTAGTGCTTCCTTCCCAATCCTTTTAAATCCATTAATCGATCATTCCACCATCGACCTTGTACAGTTCAAGATACTGAAATGGTTGTAAAATAAACCACAAGACACTAGAAGAATTGAGGTCCTCACAGCAGTGTTATTGATGATTCAGGTCTTCTGAGATGTAACGTGTGTCTTTGGGCAAGCAGTTCCGACGTTTCAGAGAAACATAGTGCTTTCAAAGAATTTTTTCCTGAACAGTTTGGCCCTAAAGATGAAGGTACAAAGCTCCTTCAAAACGTCGGGAGCTACTCACCCAATGAGGAGCGTTACATCTCAAGAGACTCTAACCTTTGACAAAATACTAAGCACTAGTGTTAACAGACTTACCGGTGTTTGCACACCAAGCGCTCTAAGAACTAATCCTGTTACTAATAAACTTCGGGAATCCTTCAGGAATAAGAAAGGTGTTCATACAGGCTAAGGCTTATTACACAAAGCAACCTCTAGAAGTTCGGTCACTTCTCACTGGGACATGTTAAAAGTTGTAGAATAAATCTATCTTGCATTTTGAAATATGTGACATGTTACAAAATTTATTTTAGACGCTCTGTTAAAATATGAATACAACTGAAAATACCTTCCGTGTACGATTCCGCCTTTTCGTAGTCTTCATTTCTACAACACTGTAGCGAAATGAGATCTGGTACACTACTTGAGGTGTAAATCAAAATGTTTACTGATGGAAACTCATTTTTAGAAGTTTATGCCTTCAAGAATATAACACCGTGTAGTTTGGAAGAATTACGCAGACGTTTCGGACCGCTCTGCTGCCTCCGTCACCATCATCTTAAATAAATTAGTTTCCGCATCACATTCCAGAAAGCATAAACCTTCTGAGGCAAAAGCCCCAAATCGCATGAAATTAAGCTTTTCTCATTGAATGCATATCCATTAGAACTTATAATTTAAGATTATTATTTCTATAAGATTTGATAAGAAATCAAAGGAAAAAAGTTTCGTAATGACACCATTAGATAAACTATGAATGCAGGGAAGACTACGTTGATTAAGTGATTGAATAGGAAGGGTTAGAGTGGTTTGATATGTGAAAAGAATTCCGGGAAACAGATTTCCAAAGAGTATTCTAGAATGGGAACCAGAAGAAATATAAAGGGAAGGTCCGAAGATGGATGGATGGATGGAATGATGGGGTAAGGTGGAGGTGACTTAACTATGGACTGACAGAAGAGGATACTAAGAAAAAGGGATGTGTGAAAAAACTTAATTTTGGGTAAAGGAAAACCACTGTTCAGTGGACAAATCCTTGGATAAAAAATGAAATTAATTTTTTTTTGTAATGTGTTACACAGCTGATGTATAAAAACGGGTTTCAATACATGTTCCATAGTTATATACGTCGCATATACATATATATATATTACTTGTAATTAGAAGGAGACGCTTTGAGGAATTTGAAGACTTTCTTATTCAATTTTAGGTAAAGGCGACGAACGTCATACGGGTTACACTGTACATTCTTTCTTCCATCCTAAGACAAGAACCCGTACAAAGAAAACAGACCATCCTGTAGCGTAGACAGTTTAACAGATGTATCAGCCATACCCTGCAGCGCATCAGGGCTTCGAAATGTTGGAAAAACAAACAAGTCCCATGAGAACTGAACCACTCTGGTTCTGAATCGATTCCCCTGTTTGGTATATGGATGTACGTAAGAACTAAACACGCATTTATTCAGTGCAGACTAGTACAAAGCCCCATCTGAATGCAGACTTGTTAGTGTTTCTGGGGCAGACGGAAAAGTAGGAAATATGTTAAAAATGCGTTAGATGTTTCTGTTACTCCTGTGTTATTTGATACGGTCTATGCGAGATAGAGTTTCTCACAGCGGTGATCCTGAAGGTTAAACGTGTTCCGTACTGTGACGCTGTGTAGTTGGACTAGTAGTTCCCGACGTTTCGAAAGCACTACAATCCTTCTACAACTCAGGAATTACTCGCCCATACACACGGTGCCAAATCTTCTTTTTTGGTTTATATCCTAAACTAAAAGGTAACATGTGCACTCCGAATATAAACACATTTGCACACAAGTACGCAAGTTGCTACGTGTTCATGGTGGATACTGTTAAGACTGGAGGTTTTTGCGCTTTCACATCGTGCAATGTTGTGGGAAGACATCGACGTTTCGGGGAAACATTTTCAAAGTGAAGGAATTATTTTCCCAGCTGGCCCTGGTCTCAGAACGTTACTCCAAAAGGTCGCTGTCTATCTACAAGAATAAACACCGTCAAGCTCCAAAGGACTGCAGTCTGATATCATGGCCGGTGAGCTCGATATAAGCATACAGTCGGATAAGCCTATACGTACAAATCAATTATAATATGAAAATGTGAATCAGATGAATGCGGTAGACAAACAGGCTTACACATAAAATGACGAATTTAACTTCGAAACCATAGTTACAAAATACCTAATCTTCGTGTCTTCGAACGCACTTATGCTTTAAAAGAAGAAAATGATTGTGATATGTTATCAGATTCACATTTGCAAATTACAACTGATTTTTACGTCTAGGATTCTCCCACTGTAAGCTTATATCGATCTGACCAGCCGTTATCAAAATATTTCATACGGTCACGGGCCTACAAGTTTCTATCACACAAGGTTCCATATGAACGAGTTTTTCAAGACGTTACACTTTCTACATACAACTACAATTTTAAGCCATCAAGTTAATATATTTACGAAAAAAAAAATAGGCATAAGCCGATACAGTGTATTATAAGTTACGGTAATCACATCGACATCTCAACTTCAATAATCGGCAGTAAATGTTACCGTTGCCTACTACACGTGGCCTGAAGATGACGTGTTAATGCAGCTGACTTCCAGAGTTTAAATATAGAGTTGTGTTTGTTGGACGATAGTTTCGTTTTATTGTTAACTTCAAATAATGCATGGGACATAAGGAAAAATATGGAGAATTTGTTGAATGATGTTGATAGAGGAAATGGAGTCCTCGGAGAGAAACCTGTCCCAGTGCCATTTCGTCCACCATAAATCCCACGCAGACTGGCGTTGGGTCGATACTAGAAGTTATTTGTGCATAACTGTGGGTATGTATACGTGCATGCAGATGGGCACGCAACTGTTTTCCGTCATAATGATATTTCCATACTTCATTGATAATTAAGCCGTTGTGTTTACTGAAACCTCGGCAGCAGAAAGGGGATTGAAATATCAATTTTCACATGGCATGAACACAGTATACATATATGTCACAGAATAAAACATGCCAGTCTGTATATTTACGTAATATAATGACAGTCCTTTTTGTATGGGACTGAATTTGACCTGTTTTAGTGACCTTCCCCCATTACGGTCGGATTAAAGAGACAGCTGCAGTGGCAGCGGGCAGCAGTAAGCCAGACTACAATGTGAAGGCGCGGCCGAGTTTCAAACTGTGGTCCGCAGCCTAACGGCTCACATGCATTCTACTGCGCAACTCACAACTCCACACAATTACAAATGTCACATTTCTTTGAAATATGATGTGGGGCCGACAATAAAAATCTCTGGACTACTAGCGCACGGCTTTGTGTTTTCAGAGTGACTTTGTGCGACCGGGAGCATCATGTTTTCCTCGCAACTTTTGACAATTCATGCGCATTATTTAAATTATCCTACACAAATAATAAACAATCGCACCTAACAATTGAAAATGAGCACTTGTAATACGGGTTATTATTTCCTAACATCAGCTAACACTTTCTAATCCCGATCTCTGATTTCTTAGATTTTACATACCAGACCCACCCAGTTTGTGCAGCAGGGACTTTCGTCAGGGATCTTGCTAAACTCTTGCCTCTACTTTGCACCTGGGTAAAAACAATTGGACATTCACCGATACTGTTCCTATATGTCTGCACAGCATGCTGCTTGGCGCACAAACACTACACATTATACGGTAGCCATGTTATACCGCAGCGTGAAAAATAAAAGAGGTTTTAATTTTATTACAATTTCACCATACTGTAATTTAACCCTGTTTATCAAATGCTGGAAAATGCACTATAGGCTAACTGTAATGTACAGTAATGAGTGAGGCGCATTACACGGGTAACGTGACATGATTATAATGCGTAGATATTCCCTGTTTTGTTATGTATTTTAAAGGTAAATCTTATCAAATTAAAACTAACATATTTTAGACCACAAAGAAACAGCAAACTTAATAATTCTTGAAGAATAAAATTCATCTAAACTGTACATAAAACAAGTCCCTACCTCACAGAGAACATAACCCATCTCAACCATAAATAAAAATTACATAATGTTGTTTAGGAAAATAATTTATGTTGATTGTAAGAATCTTATAAAAAATAAAGACAGTGTGAACGAAATGTATTGTTTTTAAATGTTACGGTAAATGATACATATAGTGACCGCTGGCTCTACACTGTTAGTATATACTGAAGTTTGTACGTTACAATTAAACCAGTCTAACTGAGTATGACGTCCTGATAGAACTGTTACAAAATCATCAAAATACACGATTACCATCAAACACACCTTCAGGAGTTACTTAACGAAAGAATATTTTTTGGTCACTATTTTCACCAATACCTTTGTAATCACTCATTACGTTTTACATGGCATTTCTCGCAGAACAACTTCGCACAACAGAAACACAATGACACCAACATAAATATAATAACGCCCGCATCTTAGAAGTTTATGAAATGATGATGATATTCGGAAAAAAAAACACCGCAATTATGTCGTCATTACCGGACTGTCTGTAACACGGCCGGGTGACAATATATTCTCTACGCACCTGAATAAGCTCTTGTAATAAAATATAAAGATTTTATTACACGCATATTATATAATATATTGGTATACGTACAGGCAACCACTGCAAACATGACGACCATTTTAGGCCAGCGAATTTTAATAAATCTGAATATTTTTACGCATAGTAAATGTTACTGTACAGTGCATACTGGAACGTACGCATATTTAACCAATGGGGAAGAAATTTGTAGAACGATCGTCGTTTGTCTTGATTGAAACAGGATGTCTGGGTATAGACATGTCACACACACACATTCAGAGAAGAAGAATTACAATATGTAAGAGAACCCCGTGGGTTGTACTTACGGTCTAGTCACCGCTGGGTGCATCGCCTTCCTTCCACTAAAGGAGGTCACTGCTTCACCACATGCCGGAGTACCGCGCGGTATGTCCGGGCGAACACCCGGCTCCTGAAGCTGCCCCTGGCCGCCAGGTCCACACCTCGCATCCCCGCTGTCAGCGAAAACAATTCGTTATCACCAGAGCTGGTTATTGGACACCCCGAAATATAAATTAAATAAACAGATAAATGATAACCGGCACGGTAAATAATATGGATTAATATTCCAAATTAATAAGTTATGAGTTCCAAATGATTGTCAAAGAATTAGCACGATTTCTTCATCACTGGCAAAGCTACAACTGCGAAGTATCGCGAAGTTCTCTTGTATGTATGTGTGTTATTGGCACAGCCAGGGTAGATTCCGCACTAGTTTCGGTACAGGGGGCGGCAGAACAGACTTGGACTAGCAAGAGCACCTCCCGATGTACCAACCCACTTCAGCATCTCTTGCGCACCCTCCCTACCCACACTTTCGCACGGCATCCCCCTTCATCACGAAATATCCCTCTCCTTCCCCTCTCGACCCAATCCCCACCTCTCACCCCCCCAGAACCCTCTGCAGCCATGGGCTTAGCTCCAGCCCTGGAACCAATACCAAACCATGTGTGTGTGTGTGCAGTACCAGCGCTCCGAAATTCGAAAGCCGAACGTTCCCGACAAAACACGAGGAAGCTGCTAGTCGATATTCGCTTCTCTCCCTGTTGGTGGGTGAGAGACAAAGATAGAACTGGAAAGAGAGACAACTCACTGAATGAGAAAGAGAAATGGGTACAGATGAATGGAATGAGGCTGAAGTGAAGGAGAAGGAAGCTGTGGAGAGGTGTTCTAAACTCAACAACTGACCCTAGGAGTCACGTTATCACACCTCGGAACAAATTCCATTTCTATCTCGAAATAACTTAACTGTAGTCTCCACTTTATTCAGTTGAAACTCAATACACGATATTATGCTTTGTTTATGAAGTATTACATGTGCACAGATTTTCGGTCTCCCTGCTTTACCGAAACTTACAGTTGGAACGTTACAAATCCCGCTGTGTTCGACAGATCAAGTGTTCAGATATAGACAGGACCAACGAATAAAACTTATTTTCGGTAGGACAACAGATGCAACCATAACCGCTACGTAATCTGATAAGTCTACAGAATCATTAAAGGAACCAAAAGTAAAAATAAAAACTATGTGCATGTTTTCGTACTAGAATCGTGGTTTTGGCAGATTACAGTTGCTGCGTTACGCAGGAGCTGACTGTGCTGAACAACTGGAACAAACGGATCGTGGGTTCGACGACTGCTCTACGCACGTGCGTATGCATCTTTTCCGTGTTTGCGTTATACTGTGTAGGCAGCGTTCTTACTGCCAACAGGCCCCTCCTCGAAGCAGTCCTGCAAAATTACATACAGGATTTGTTAAGATTTGTTTCTACTGGCGTTATGGGAACAACTTACACATGAAGACTGACATAAATCATAAACTAAAAACAAAACGTGTTATTTAAGTATATATATTATGCACCGATGTTGGGTTTTTAATTTTACCGTACAAAGTTCCTATTCAAAATTAAGAATTTTCTTTGACTCCAAATATTCATTTGTTACTGCTTTGAAACGGAAAGCTGAACTGAGAATTGGAGTAGTCTTCAACATCATTTTACTCGTTTAATGTGACCGTAAAACAAGATGATTAACACACAAAGCAGTCAGGTGTCCGCACTACCCTAGATTTTGCATAACCAACGTACAAGTTCCATGGCTGGCAGGAAATCAAAAGTAGGTGTATAACAGGCACTGTCCCTCCAGTGGCATTATGCCCACACAGACTGTCCTGCATATTCATCTGCAGGCAATCGAGAAGAATGAGATAGGCGGGGCATGTAGCATGTATGGGGGAAAAGGGAGGTGCATACAGGATTTTGGTGGGGAGACCTGAGGGAAGGCAACCACTTGGAAGACCCAGGCGTAGATGGGAGGATAATATTAAAATGGATCTTCAAGAAGTGGGATGGGGTATGGACTGGATTCAGCTGGCTCGGGATAGGGACAGGTGGCAGGCTCTTGTGAATGCGGTAATGACCCTCCGGCTTCCACAAAATGCAGGAAATTTCTTGACTAGCTGAGAAATTGCTAGCTTCTCAAGAAGGCCTCTGCTCCATGGAGTCAGTCAGTCAGTCAGTCAGTCAGCCATCCAGTCAGTCAGTCAGTAAGTCAGTTAGTTAGTTAGTTAGTTAGTTAGTTAGTTAGTTAGTTAGTTAGTTAGTTAGTTAGTTAGTTAGTTCATCTGTAGGTTTCAAATTTATTAAACAGACGCCCAAATCGATAAACATACACATTTAACCTAAAATAGGCATAAAGATACCACAAATCCGGTTTTCTTTCTATAGCACAGCTTTTTGGTTATAATTCTTCCCGTTTCGATTA
Source organism: Coptotermes formosanus (assembly GCA_013340265.1). Taxonomy (NCBI): domain Eukaryota; kingdom Metazoa; phylum Arthropoda; class Insecta; order Blattodea; family Rhinotermitidae; genus Coptotermes; species Coptotermes formosanus. The sequence continues at coordinate 248,960 of BLKM01005581.1, forward strand.
CAATTAACTCCTACAGATAATTTCCAATATTAATTACTTGTAACAATATAATAAATTAGTTTAAATTCATGCGTTAACGAATAAAATTACTAACATATCTACGAGAGAATAATGGATGGCGTGGCCCGACTCTGAAGAATGTAACAATTTTACACGCACAAAGAATAAACAACTCGCATGTAGCAGCCGAAGCAGATCCATGCACAACTCATTCCCGCATAAGACATCGACAAACAAACGAAAGAAAATGCTCTGCCACTAATATTCTAAGACAATAATAACTTGGAGCTCATTACTTCGCAGCAAAATTTATTTCAGTTCAAGAAAAAAGAATTCTAATGCAATTATCTAGTTTATAATCTCAGAGATGTTATTCGTAACAACTTCGTAGCCAATAATAAAGCCCTCATCCAGTGGGCATAATTCAGACTGCATTCCGTATTAACGTTAGAAGGTAAATTTCCCTCCGTAACATGTAGGGGAGCACAGGTATAGATCTACTCTTTCACTAACCTCGGCGCTAGATGGGGTGGGTGGTTAACGCCAAGACGTGGCCGCTTTACCCCTGTACCATTTTACAGGAGGCTGTGTGCACCCCCAGGGCCGGCCTGCACGGAACAGAAGAGAAAATCTCTTGTCCCCAATGGGGTTCGAACACCGGTCCACTCAGCCCGTAGTAATTCGCTATTCCGACTACACTATCCCAGCCCCTATGAACCCTTTAAAGAAGGAGATTAACCTTACATACATTTAAAGATTCAGTTCGTACTGCACAGTAAACACACACCAACTCGGTTACAAGAACAAATAGTAAAAATCGCTGTTTGAGATCCATAAAAAAAACACAGAAACACACTTTGTGGGCAGAACGTTCAAATTCTGAACGTTTAATCTGGTAGTAAATATAACATTCACTAGGCTTTAAAGAATATGACAGTACATTTCGATACTCATTACATAACCTAGCTCGTAATTAGTAATTAATCCTCAGCAAGAGTAAAATTAGTTGTTTCCGCAGCTATTAATCCAACAGCATACACTACATCCAATGTTAAATTACTCGTTTCTTCGCCTAAACACCGCACCGCAACATCCCCCCCGCCCCTCCCCTTCCTGTCTCACCGCTACGGTGGCCGCCCGCTTGGAATATTTGTGACAGTTTTCCATATACCTAGGTAGACCCACTCCAGACCTGAGTAGAGTTTTAAGCACTAAAACATTCATACGTACAAATGGGACTGTTCCATTTGATTGAAATGAGAGAAACAGCGAAGTCAGTAAATCCATTAGCCAAGACACAACGTTGAAGACACAATGAACGAGACGTTCAAACACGAGATATATGGAGGTATGGTTGCAACAAGAGAGCCTTTCTCTCAGAAACTACGAACTCCATACAAACTTGCCGAAATAATTAACATGCCTCTGCACAGTCATTAACGCAACACATGCTACTGGTATGCAGCACCCTCTGTGCCACATTGTGTCAACCAGCACGCTATTTCAACCTTGCCTCCATTCTCCACTTAGGTTTCCTAAACTCCGATATAAAGCCAACCTTAACACTTGCACACAGAGTACTTTATGTCCGCTCCATATGGTCTCTTCATAAAGTAAAGCAGCGAGTTTAAAACCCTAGACTAATAATTTCATTACGGCTGTTTAGATTAATACAAGGGCACTGCAAAGAAATTTCACATTTTCAACAAATTACTGCGAGCAATCTAAACCTGATACAGAAAATGATACATTTCTTTGCACAGATTAATTCACAGAGCAATTTTCTCAACCTGTAAGAACTCAAGGCGTGTATCTGGATAGCGTAGTCGATATAGCGACTTGGTACTGACTGGGTGGTCATTGCATTGCACCCCAGTGCGGGCGAAATTTCTGCGCCAGTGCATACCGGCCCTGGGGCCCACCCAGCCTTCTGTAAAATGGGTATCAGGTCTCTTTCCCGGAAGCAAAGCCGTCGGTGCGTGGCGTTGACCTCCTACCCTCATATAGTGCTGAGTTTAAAGAAAAAAGAGATATACCTCCACTCCTCCTCTGGGCCATCACGGTCTGTTATAGGATAAACTTTATAAGAACTCGACGTGAGTTCCACCTGCAAACCTGAGTGCATTAATACGACCTGTGAACTCGTCCCGGCGTTTTGCTTAATGCCAGTTGAATCCAAAGCTTCATTAATCCCACCTGTGAGTCCTAATCATGATTTGACAAGTGGAAGCCTTCTTGGTTTGATCCGCCATTGTGATTACTTACGTTCGAAGTGCCTCTCGTGGTGACTTGAGATATTTAATACCGTCACATACTGAGAAAACAAGAATTCTAACACTCACCCTTGCAATCTTTAAAATTCAAAAGTTTATAGACTGATAATAAAACTTCTTTGGTATTCTTTCCAAAAATGTAACGTCGTTTCCTGTATCTTCTTACGTATTCGCCCAACATATTTTTGAAAATGTTCATTTTTGTAACAAATCTGTCTTATCCCCCTTCCTCACTTCTAGAGATTTGAAAGGTTAAGGTCAGTTCGTCGGTGTGCTTAATTAACCCTTTAAAGACGAAGCGTGTCTGTTTTATATAAGGACTCAGTGCGTACCGCGCTGTAAACACTCTCCACTTCGGTTATAAAAACCAATCTCTTAATGTTTTATAAGGCAAAAGTTGCTGTTTGTTCTGAGATCCGTACAAAACACATAAACGCAATGTGGGCACCACGTAGAATTTGTTAATGTTAAACCTGGTGGTATGTAAAGGTACCGCTAGGCTTTAAAAGGTTAAGCACCACACCGTGCGGACATATGTGGGAGTGGATGTGCAGCTCCATGCATTCCTGACCTCAGCGCTAGTTGATGGACAGTAGTAACTTTCACGTCTCAGCCGCTTTACATGCTGGCAAAAATGCCTGATTCCTGTCGTATAGGAGGCGTGGTGAGTTTCTGATCTCGTCGGGACAAGAGAAACAGCTCTGTACCCAGAAATAACGCAAATCCTCGGTCTTTCTGCCCGTGACCTAGTCCCTACGCCGAATGATACTTCACAGCTGTCAGAAATTGAGACGAATAAAACAAGGACACGCTCAAAAATTTATAGACTGAGTATAAATTTCACTTTACTGCCCTAGAGGTAGCTACGGTTGAGATTATTTGGAAGGTTCGCAGTTTGACGCAGTAGTTGGATGATGGCTGTGAAATTAATGAAAGTGGGCTTATCGAATAGGCCTAAAGGTACACTCTGAATTGCCTGTACATATATGATGACAACCCAAACACAGAATTATAAAACAACCACCTGAAAGCATAGCTTTGTTTCGCTGGCTGGGTCAAACCACTCGAAATCCTCTCTCTCCCTCTCTGATTCACCAATCTGCACCCTATCCTAGTGCTGACGTCAATTCCTGGTCCTACTCAATATCTGAATGGCACTATATTTATTGCGCAACGCCACGGCGTTATTATGCCAGTAGATGAGGTTCTTTGTAATCAATACTGTGTACGTAGCTTGTTTTCGGTTTCATGCTAACAATGGCCATAACGAATGGATCCTACGTGGACGAAAATCAAATTACTTTACCAACAGGTATCACGGAAATGTAAATTGAAAATCAGCCCACTTCTTGAAACTCAGACTGTATTCCCGTGACAAAGGCCAGCTTGTACAAACAACAGATGCTGATGGACTGCAGCAATTATGGGTCGGATATTTCGGTTCCATACACCAGCAGTTACTCTCGGCTAGTTCCAGTAACAGTGGTTGGTAGTAATGACCGGCTGGGAACAAGAGTGGAGCAAAATGCTCTGCCTCACCATCATGGATCCCGTGCTTCTTGAATGTTGATGGGGTAAAGTTTTAATATAACTGCTGTGGTAAAATCGCGCACTGCATGCAATAGTGGCACAACTCAAAAATTGCCCATTTGGAGTTAATATGGTTGAGCAGAAAAATACTATTTTTGATCTCAAGCGTAGTACTAACCCCAAATGGGCAATTTTTTAGTTGTGCCACTATTTCGATTCAACTAAAAAATAATATTTTTAGCTCAATCGTATTATTGCATCTGAATAGGCAGTTTTTGAGTTATGCCACTATTGCATTCAATAAGTGATATTTTGATTGAAGTTCACCATTCAATTATAAGGCCTTGACGCCAATTCCTCTTAACTAAGAAGTATGTTTAGACTTAAATTCCTCTGCAGGATATTTTCATTTTTTTCGAGTGCTACTCCTGTCCTAAAACAGACGTTCAATGCAGATTATTTTAAACATACACAATTTTCATGTGGTATTCATAGGACATTTCAATGATCATGGAAAAGTTTGGGTAAATGACGATATTATTCACAACGCTGCATGTTATCTTGCCTTCAGTAAATACAGTTCAACTGAGACCCGCGCTGTTCTGGGATGTTACGGGGCCTAACATCTCAGAAGATCGCAGATCTTACCAACATTGCGACGGACGCCTGAAATCTAGAAACAGTCAAACTGTTTACAATGCAAATACTGTCAATCTTGTCCTTTTCTGCAGCATTTCTAATCCTGCTGCAGCAACCGCTTTTCCTGCAAGTCATTCTAAGACACTGGGAATCAAATCAAGTATCACCAAATGGCAGAGATATCCATAAATTATGCGTCTTCCAAAGAAAGGGGTCGTGAATTAATTAGGCATTTCACTGGAGCGAATGAGTAAAACCAGGAACTCAAGCCAAGTTTCACATCATGCATCTCCCCGAATACAGGTCTAAACAATTACCGCTGCAGTACACTTCTTGGTTACAATCTCTTTACTCTGAAGAGAATCGAAATGCAGTTCATTGAATGTCCAACCACTGCCGTCTAATCCATACCGGCTATCATGTTATATTTAGCCTAGTTCTAATTATACTTGTGTCTAATGCGTTTAGTAGCCTAATATCCTACCTTGAAGGCAAACAAAATTTGCGTATTCAATCACCATGTTGTGTGCGCTTTTGTGTCTACGGGCCACCCCACCTCGGCCTTTGAAAAACGTAGCCGATTTTAAAGAAAATGTGCGTAAATATTAAGGAAACTCAGCCCACTCCAAACGAGCAGTTTTTAATTTACTACAGTCGTAATAATAACACTCCGTACAGGCGAACTTCTGAAGTGGGAGGGAACGATGCAAAATATATGCACTCTGCTTGGGAGTCCCCCAAGGGACCGTCTTTGGGAGATGGCGGGGGAAGCCACAGAGACAATAATTCCTATCCTATCGGAGAACATACAGAGCTTTTTGTGGAGCCAGCCTGTAGCCGGCGTGAACACAAAGTGTCACGCCCGCAGCGTTTTGCGCGAAATGTTATTCTGTTTTTAAACGTCTACCGCCCATCAGACGGTATTTTCATTAATCATTAATTTAAGATCTTATATGTAAAACGTAAACATGACAAACTCAGGAAATATTTTTGAAGAAAGTATGTACGTATACAGTAATGGAAATGCAAGCTTCGTAAATTCTGATTGGAATTCCATCTGCCTTAAAATATCACCTTACTTGTCCCTCTCAGGGCTACTCAGCAATTGGCATCATCATAATCACCGTCGTCGTCGTCGTCGTCGTCTCTTGTCACAGGCCATTTCTCCCCGGTACTTCTCTCAAACCACTGGAGATCCCCACCGCTCATGCTTCAATTCAGAATGCAGTACTTTCCGTATTATGTGTGTTGTTCCAAGTATAGCTGTGTTCTGCAGCTAATCTACTGAATGTTTTCCCGGTATGGCTTCTAAATTTTTCCTTAAACCTCTTGTTACTACTCCGATGGCTCAAATTACCACAGGTATAATCATACCTTTCATGTTCCACATTCGTTTTATCTCTATACATAAACTTCTGTATTTCAATCTTTTTCTGCTTCCTTTTGTGTGACATTTCTGTCCGCTGGTATTGCCGCATCTATCATCATCATCAACATCATCATCATCATCATCATCATCATAGTGCAGTCTGTATAGAGACAAGGCTACGGGCTGGACGATCCGGGGTTCGAATCACCACAAATAAAAATATTTTTCTACTCCAAAACACCCACCCAGCCTCCAAATCACTTGGCAACGCTGTTCTTTCTCACGAAGAAGGCGGCTGGGACATTAAATTGACCACTCACCTCCATCTAGTGCCAAGGTTACGAGCTGAGTGAAGCTACGCATCTGCAACCCTATATGTCTTCGTGGCGCGGACATGAGAAATTTTAACTTCATTATTAAAGTTAATGTTTTCCCTGTCCATGTCTCCAAGTCATGTACGGAGAGTAATGCATAAATTTAATGTGTTCCATGTCCGTGCACTATATTATACAAGAACACTAATCACCAACAAATGCACTAAGAGAGTTTTATCACAAATCGTAACACACTCCTACATGTTTCAACCCTGCTGGGTCATCTTCAGGGAGAACTTTTTTTGTTATCGTTACACTAAGGTTGCACTTTACAGTTGAGTGAGAATGTGCTGTTGACTGTGTACTGTGTACTGAAGGCGTGAACTCCCTGCGGTCCCGGCCTGCAGGCCGGGACCGCAGAGAGTTCACGCCTCCAAAAACAACGCAGTACACAGTCAACAGCGCATTCTCACTCAACTGTAAAGTGCAACCTTAGTGTAACGATAACAAAAAAGTTCTCCCTGAAGATGACTCAGCAGGGTCGAAACATGTAGGAGTGTGTTACGCTTGATGATAAAACTCTCTTTGTGCATTTGTTGGTGATTAGTGTTTTTGTATAGCAGATGCATAGTTCCACTCATTCTTAAACTCGCAACTAGATTCAGTTGCATGGTTACCTTCACGCCCCAGCCGCTTTATCCCCTGGAAAGAATCCCTGTATCCACTGAACAGGAGGCTGGGTTGGCCCCAGAGCAGATCTAGACATTTTGCAGAAAAGAAAAATTTCTCGTCCGTAGCGGGATTCGAACTCCGGACCTTCCAGTCAGTGGCCCTGTCGCTACACCGACCACGCTACCCGGCCTATTATTATTGTGTTAGGGTCATAATCACAAATTCAATTTCAATCAAGAATAGAAATATGTATGGTGTTTTGTATGCGTCCAACGACTCACTTACTGCACACAGTTTACAGGAAAACTGTATTCATGCCGTGGCAGCGGAAGAAGTGAATATGAGGGTGACAAATTGCGGTGCAGCACAGCATCATTAGCAACACACACATGTCTACACACATACACACTTTTAGGTTAGTGGGGAGACAAAAAGAAACAACTGCAAACTAACCACTAATAGACAGAAAATATGAGCTGACTGGAATATTTTATAATTAGACATGTAACACAAAAAGTATCTCAACATCCTTCACTTAGGTGTTCACGTCTGTATGCTCAGTATGTGTATGGCATAACCCAGCGGTCCCCAACCTGTGTTGCGCGGTTCCAAACGGCCCGGCGAAGAGATTTCAAAGAATTCCTTCATAACCTTTCTAACGCATAAACGTAACTGTACACAATTCTTGAATAACTAATATTATGTCCTTATGAGATGCGATATATGCTGAATTATACTGCATTTAGAACTTGCTAAAATTGCGTTTCTGCAAACCAAGCAAGGTACAATATATTTCGCATCAAATTTATTTCCTTTACGCTGTGTTTGATTGCGTTCAAATATAGATTCAAACAACACACGCGAGTTACAGTATGTATGTGCGCATGATTGGTCTGTGGGCCTGTCAACATTTTTCAAAATCAAAATGCTTCTAATGCATAAAACAACGGAAACACTTGAACAATCTCTTTGGTCAAGGTTTGTTATCATAAATGTAATTCATATCTAGGTACACGGTGCATTATATACACAACAGGGATACCGTGTTAGTAAATCAAATAATTGTTTCTCCAACTCGTACACAAAGAAATTATATATAATGAGTCATATAATAGATCCAGACAAGTTTCGATGCATATCACGTCATCATCAGGGGATTATTAGAACATCAGGAAAACAGTTGAAGCAAGTTAGTCTTTGCGCTCACAGGTCTATGGAACCGTCGATGTTCAGTTTTTGTGTCGTTAGTGAACCACTTATACCGCATAAAATCACTGAGAATTAGTGTTGCAAGTCCCACTAGCAACATCGTTTGAGTATTTCATCAGATCAACGGTGCCTTATAGTGGGACTTGCAACACTAATTCTCAGTGATTTTATGTGGTATAAGTGGTTCACTAACGACACAAAAACTGAACAGCGACGGTTCCATAGACCTGTGAGCGCAAAGACTAACTTGCTTCAGCTGTTTTCCTGATGTTCTAATAATCCCCTGATGATGACGTGATATACATCGAAACATGTCGGGATCTATTATATGACTCATTATATATAATATATAATTTCTTTGTGTACGAGTTGGAAAAACAATTATTTGATTCATACGTACACGGTATGGAAAGCTACAAACCGTATTACTAGTTTAACACGGTAACATGCGTTATCAGCAACGCCGTTCACAATACTTCCACTGGATTTAATTAATACCTGTGATCCATGCACAAGTTTGTGTAACAAATTCAACTTTGGTCAATTACCATAGGACTTATTTTAGGTTAAACTCCAATTTAAATTTGTCAGTAACAGCTGCGTTCATCCATTCATTCTGTAGTCTATCTTACGACAGTCCCATAGCCTCTCCCACAGCGAGTTATTCACAGAATTGGATCTAGTACTTCCCCTTTCAATTTTCAATAGCCTTTCGTTTCCTTAAGGTCATCCAGTATCTGCTTACGTGCAAAAATAACGTTGCACATAAAATATAAGTCTCAAGGCTTCTGTTTTAGATATCACCTGTTAGAAAGAATTATTAAAGAAATACAAGGAAGAAATAATTTCTGACTGTACGCAGAGCTATACTTGCATTGCAATTGGCTTTGTCAATATCCGCAATAAAGAAACAGCAATATGTATGACACATGAAAAATAGATTTAAGTTGGTCCATCAGCTTCAGTATGAAGTTGTTTTACCTCCAGGAAAGAGCCCTAGAACATATAAGAGACCAGGGTCAGAGAAAAGTCGATCTAGGTGTTGTAATGGGACATCACCCTCGAGTTTTCGAGCTGTACTCAAGTTACATTCTGAATGTCGTACCCCACTTCCTTGTAGGGTAATTGTCTCTAAGGGGATAGTTAGTATGTATAAATGTCACTTGCTTTAACATTAATTACCAGACATCATCGAGGTCCCTGAACTTCGTTTGGTATTCGGTGCACACAGTCAAATATCTCACAAACATAATAATGTTTATATACGATAGCCATGTGCATATTCTTGGAGGTTTAACAAAAGTTTTAACCGTTTAAAGCCCAGTGGTATTTACTTGTGCCGCCTGCTGTAACATTAATCATCTCCGCGTTTTGCCCACACAATGCATTTGTGAGTTTCTTATGATTCTCAGAATAGAAAGGGATATGTTTTTGGTCTTCCTAAAGGAAAAAAGGTGCTCTTTGTGTAATTTTGTAATCACATACGAAAGTCAGTTCCTAGAAACTTTCAAACTAAGCAATTTTCTTCAGGACATCGGAAAGTATTAGATAGAAACGTCCGTCCAAAACTCGTGAAAATTTATATGGTTGGCTGATATTTGTAAATTGTCAACCTCACTATTATATTAAATCTACATTTTTACACTTTAACGCTTTAAAGACGAAACATAATCTGCTTTATATAAAGACTTGCGTACCGCGCAGTAAACATTTTCAACCTCGGTTATAAAAAACGAATGAGTTGCTGATGTTTACGGTAAAAGTTGCAGTTTGTTCCGAGATATGTACGAAACACATAAACGCGATTTGAGCACTATGGAGAAATATTTGATGTTGAACCTGGTGGTATGTAAAGTTACCGCTAGGCTTTAAAAGGTTAACACTGATAATAAAGTTTCAAGTAAAATTTCAATTTCGGACTCTAATGCCGTATTATCACGGAGCGCATTAAACATAAACTTAATAAAAGTGAAGAAAATTTAAACTGTTAGGCTGTTGAGTATTCATGAGACACAATCTCCATACAGGGATTTCATAAATAAAAAAGGCAAGGAAATAAAAGCATGTATGTTTCACTTGCATGAGCATAATCCTCATTTATACCTGCGGTACAAACAAACATGTGAGATTTCAGGTTTTGATGAAGGCTCAAATCCTGTTGGTTATGACGTCCTGCCAACTTTTCGAAAAAGCTTGCCACTTCCATTTTGCATGCAGTACAAGACTATGGCACAAGACCGCCACATTCAGGCAGAAATATCTTCACTTGCACGATATTTAGTCTCTCGTGGCGATGGCGCTTTAAAATCTGTTATCTTTGTAGAGCGTATCCCTTAGTACATAAATTCGCCAATGATTCGTCAACATGAGCGACGCGATAAGAATTTAATTTACGCCACAGAGAAGCATTAGGGCTCAAAATACATCATTTATGAACTGTGCTGTGGTATACTTGTTTCTTATTCGTGTACGTCGCTAGCAAAATTTCAGTTACAAACTGTAAACCTTCCCCCACGGACACAATGTTTAGATTTATACCTTCGTAAAATATTAACGTCCCTGGAAGTAAATTAATTTAAACAGACTAAAAGTTTTACAGCTTCTATAGTGAATTTTCGCTCCCTACGATTTTCAGAAATGGCAAGTGTATCGTGAATTTGGTCGGTCGCTATAAGCGTGCTTTATTACAAATTAATTCTTATGTGGAAGGCTTATGACATCGTAAATGCAGAGTGTGAAATGCGTAAAACAGTGACGATTTAATCTCCAACACGCACGCAATTTAATTTTATGGGCAAAAAATATATGCAAATTGAAAGAGTCGCTAAACGTGTCCTTAAGTTTTTACTACTGTTTTCCTCTCGCATCACGTCTCATAATTCCTTTCCTGTAGAGGCTTATGTGATTTGCGATATTCATAACACGTCACATACGCACGAACAAGGAAAGGTGATCTAAATTATCGCTGAAATAGGCCGATGAAAAATAACTTGTAGATAATTTTAATATTTTCCATTCCGTGCTGGTACCTGATACGAGGATATGTAAACCAACATCAACACTATATACTGTCCATTTATTATAATATGTTACTTACATAGGTCCAACATGTTTCGATGAACGAATCGTCATCATCAGGGACATCCTCTCACTAGAGTATAAAGAACATCTTAGCGTGCTATCTTACTTTGAGTTCTTAATTACACCATTATTTCCACCGTGGTGGAAATAATGGAATTATAATAAATAGACAATATATAGTGTTGGAGTTGATTTACATGTCCTCGTAATAATTTGTAGAGTTCAGAAATATTTATTGTCCTCATATCATGTTTTTCCTAAGAGCTGAAATTTCACTACTCTAAATTACAGATATTAAAATAGCATGGGTTAAAAGAACTTCAGTATGGCCCTTTCACAGAAAGAAAGAAAGAAAGAAAGAAAGAAAGAAAGAAAGAAAGAAAGAGAGAGAGAAAGAAAGAAAGAGAGAAAGAAAGAGAGAGAAAGAGAGAGAGAAAGAGAGAGAGAGGAGAGAGAGAGGAGAGAAAGAAAGAGAGAGAGAGAAAGAAAAAGAAAGAAAGAGAGAGAGAAAGAAAGAGAGAGGAGAGAGGAGAGAGAGAGAGAAAGAAAGAAAGAAAGAGAGAGAAAGAACGAGAAAGAAAGAAAGAAAGACAGCGAGAGAAAGAAAGAAAGAAACAAACAAACAAACAAACAAACAAACAAACAAACAAACAAACAAACAAACAAACAAACAAAGTTCACCTAAAATAGGTGCAGTGTGATTAATTTAATCTTATTTACTTAGGTGTTAATATCTTACATTAGAACAACAAAACAAAGTGGCATAACTACTGGGCACAGTCATTGTCACGGAGATAATATTCGCTGACTGGTCAGCAACTCCATGGAGCAGAGTCCTTCCTGAGAAGCTAACAGGTCAACAGCTACTCAAGAAATTCCCCGAATTTTATGGAACCCTAAAGTTCAGTACCGCATTAACAAGAGCAAGCCACCTGTCCTCATACGGTTCACCATGAATCCAGTCCCACAGGACACGACAGTCTCTTTACTTTACGGGCCCCACACTAAACCGTCCTCTTAACCACAGCCCAGAACCAACAGTTATCCCAAGATAAAAATGATCCCTCCCAAGTCTGAGGCTCATGTAAAAATATATTAGTGTTGTAGGACGAGATATTAGTAGTGCCTGTGTTCCTCTCCGGCCCTCAAGCTGGAGGACCACCGCCTGTCTGCTGTCCACTACTACTAATTCAACGTACGCCCACACACACAGCTACTCTCCAAATCTACAGAATGTCTGAGAATTTACCGTACACCTGACTTTCTATTTATAGACAACGTCATTTACGTACCAGTTTCAATAGCTTATACACACAACAGAATAGGAACTTGATAAATTTGTTTTTAAGACGTAAGCTTGCATACTTTTGGTAATGAATACACCTGCAACGACTTTAAAATACGCAAGAGGAGCAACAATAATTTTCATAACACTTTAACTAAAGCAACATATCAGCGCTTATATGTCTTCTCCGAGGCCTTCAGACGAGCTCTGGGGCCAACTCAACCTTCTATTCAAGAGGTACCGTTTTTTCTTGTAGTTAATGGGGTCGGAGCTTGAAAATAACCACTCACCTACATGCAGTGCCAAAAGAAAGAATGAGTACAGCAACACTTCTGCTTCTCTTACATGCCATCATGGCGTACACGAGGATAGCTTTGCCATCAATGTTGCTGATTCTTTCTCGTACTCAGGAACGTGGTCGAGTGCCTTTCTCATTTCTTATCCCTTCAAAAAATACGCTGCTCTGTTTACTATGAAAATATTCCGCTGTACATATGCCCTAGGTATTTACCTCAGCTGACCTCAATCAACTGTAAGCTGACATATTAAGCAAACGACGAGTTCACAAAACACATTTTGTACTGCTCACACAGTAAATACATGCTCCCAGCAACAGCGCCACAGCTGTCAATAGACGGCAAAGGCTGCACATCATGTGAATACTACACGCTGCTACAGCCTTCCGGACGATTGGACGTTAACAGCGTACTGGCTGTAAAATGTTAATAAACACAGACCATAGAATCATCACATAATGCATGCATCAAATTTTCAATTATTTATTGCAGTATAAGCTTAAAATGGAGCAGAATTTTTTTCTCCATAAAATTCTGTGTGTATATAACAACTGCTGTTCAATGACTCTCTGAAGTGTCATGAAAGCAGTTGATTTATTATAGCAAGCCGACCAATATTACATCCATGTTCAGCACTACCTGATGCATGTTTGAAATACACGACGTTTTGGGATTTGCCTAACTCTGGTCTACTGGCGTTCTATTGTGACTATGATTCCACATTTGGTTTTCTTCTTAATATTACTGGCAATATGGATGGAAACTTGGACTGTTTGAACAGCAAGACCTGTACGCTAACAGCTACATGGCCGAAAGCTCTAGCCTAGTTTGCAAAAGATTCCAGGTTCACTTCCGAATATAACCAACAATCTATAAAATCATCATCATCATCATCATCATGTGTATATTAGTGCTGATTTTGTAACTGGCCATAATGTCGGTACGTAAACAAACAAGGACTGAATGAGGTGACTGAACTGAATACACAAGAATAATCTGACAGCACAGCGAAAACCAATAGCCTGAAAAGTGGGTTGGAGCCAAAGTCAGAAACCCTATTCATAGCAAAATTACGGCTGACATTGCATAACGTCCAACATAACAACGGTAAAACTGTCCTACTATTATTATCATCATCATCATTATCTCCTTTATGCAGGGTATTCACACTTATGTACCTGAAACAAACCATGTTCCTAGGGTATACAGTGTCGCAGCTATTCCGCGCGTACTGTTAATGGTGCATATAGCGCTGTCTGCAATATTAAACTCCTTTGTGCTTCTACATTAGCACTTTCCGCAGTGTGTGTGCTGTGCCCAATATAGCTGTTTTCTGTAGTTCCTTGATATCGTGCTTTCCCGGTATGCTGCTCAAGTATTTTCTGAAGGATTTTGAAATGGTTCGAATTGCTCTTATTATTACTGGCGTCACCTTTGTTTTTACATTCCACATGCGCTGTATTTCTATTATAAGGTCTTTATATTTTAAAATCTTCTCGGCTTCTTTCTTTGTCACATTTCTGTCTCCCGGGATTGCTATGTCAATTAGCATACATGTTCCTTTTTCATTATCCCGGATTATGATGTCTGGTTTATTGTTGGGGATGGTTCTGTCGGTTTGCACTTGTTGATTCCATAATATGGGTACCTTGCCTACTTGACTGGTTTCTACTGACTTTGGTACATGTTCATACCAGAGTTCGCTGTCCGATTTTATCCCTAATACCTTTCATATATTGAAGTGTAGTTAAGCACACACTCTATCATGTCGTTTGACGTATTGCTCTTCTGCCAATATTATACACGCTGACATAATGCGGTCTGCTGTCTCCTCAAATTGGTGACATAATCTGCATTTACTATCTGTTTCTGTTTGCAATATTTCTGTTGCATGGTATTTTGTGTGCAGCGCTTGGTCTTGTGCTGCCACTACTTCGCTTTCTGTTTCTGCTTTCAGGTCTCCCTTTGACAGCCAGAGGAACTTGTCGTCCTCGCTAATGAGCTGTTTATCAATGCTTCTAATGTACTGGCCATGCATTATTTTTTTCCATTTTTTCTTTTAAGGACTCTACCAATCTTGCCTTTGTGTTTTGTATTCCACCTTGTTTCATATCATCGTTCTCGTTTGATTAACTTAATTCACCTATGATCTTCGCTGCTGCCCTAACTGTTGAATTCGCATTTGGTTGATTGCTGTCATTGCTTCTAATAACATTTACAAACTGGTCTTCTTTATACCTTTTATTAAGATATTCTGCAATATTAATTATCTCTGTTTTAGTGCCAGGCCTCTTTCTCCTTCTTTCCTCTTTACAAACAGCCTATCTGTATCAGCTTTGGGATGACGCATTTTGTACATAGTATCTTCCTGGTTTTCCTACCAATTTTCTTAAATTTCTTCTAATCCCCAATTAATTATACCAAAACTGTACTTTAACACTGGAATGGCTAATGCTCCAATTGCTGTAATTTTGTTTTTTTCATTTAATTCAGATTTCAGTATCATTCTTAGTCTCCTGGTGTATTCCTTCTTCAATCTTTCTTTCGTTTGCTGATGTTGCATGCCGTTACTTTCCTCAGTCCCACGGTATGTCTTTCCCTGTTCGAGCTCTGTTATTATTATTATTATTATTATTATTACTACTACTACTACTACTACTGCTACTACTACTACTACTACTACTACTTAAATACATTGCTGGAAATGATTTACTTCAGCGCTTAGACATAAGTCATATTTAAAAAAAATGTTGGTCGTTGCACTTACAATTTCTGTAAGTGAAAATGAAGATTATAAGCCCTGAGAGTCTTTCTTTCAGCAAGAATGGCAGGGATTTAGGTCTAGTGAATGAGGGGGCAACAATCATGCTCTCTAAGAACACACATAATTATTTTCGATGTTAACTGATTCACTCTGCTGCTGATAAAAGGAACGTGTTTTCTTGTAAACGAAAACGTATTCAAATAATGGTGTCAGAATGTGTGTAACATACGTATGTGAATCTGTAGACTCATAAAAAGATGTGGGTCCAATTATCCTAGTTGCACTCACAGCACACCACAAACCAAACCTAACATCATGTAATGACATTGCGGGGATTAACATGGGAAAACTGTTACTCTCTAAGAGTTCATGAATCCACTGCGTTGTAAAAGTTTCGCTGCAAAAGAAAACGAGTGTAGTGTCTACTTCTCCACGATGCACGCCGTGAACGTACCAGTTCATAAAATTCGGTGCCGCTTCTCGAATCTGCATCGCAGAGCTTGTAAACCACAGTTTGGTGTACGGAAGGCAGCACAGTCACTGCATTTCGTACTGATGACGCAAAAGTGACAACCTCTCCCCAGTCACGCAACGTTAGGAGCTTCGCTGAGTGAGCCACTTTCTTCTCTGCGATAAGCAGACAGACAGGAAGTAAAAAACAATATATGTGAGCTAAGTTAACCGTTACATTACGTACCACCAAATTTCACATTTAACCTTTTAAAGCCTAGCGGTAACTTTAGGTACCACTAGGTTCAGTATCAAATAATTCTCCATAGTGCTCAAATCGCGTTTATGTATTTTGTATATATCTCGGAACAAACTGCAACTTTTACCGTAAACATCAGCAACTCATTCGTTTTTTTAAAACCGAGGTTGAAAGTGTTTACTGCGCGGTACTCACAGAGTCTTTATATAAAGCAGATTACGTTTCGTCTTTAAAAGGTTCAAGATCCTACGATCTGTCCATACAGTGTATTAACATGTTTATATGGATCTGAGAACAAACAGCGATTTTTCCTTATACGACGTAAACTGATTCGTTTTCACAGCAGAGGCGGCGTGCGTTTGTTGCTTGGTACAAGGTGAACGTTTAAATGCATTTCAAGGTACACTTACTCATGAAAGGGTTAAGGACTCTATATTAACACCAGGGTTTCCTTAAACTTCTACAACATACGATGTTCGTTACAAACTGAGAAAGGTGATTTTGAGCTTCCTGGAATATACGGCTAAAAGAAAATTGTCTCTGAAGTCTGATTACATAAATTTACCTTACATTTATAACAAATTATTACTGCTTTTTGTGACACGTCTAGTGCGAGTACTTATATTGCTCATCCCTAATAAAATCTCACACATCCATTTATTCATCCACTTATCAACCCCGTCCATGCTTCTGTAACTTTCCGGTCACCTCTCAATACCAAAAAAAACCCCCCGCAAAAATATGTTCACGCAAATTTTCGTTCTTTAACATCATTTAAGTATCTTTTGTTCAAGGGTCGTTTATAAAGTAATAAGCATTTAGAATTGAAGCTGCAATGAAGGAATAATAGCCGCGGCAATGTAAATTTTCTTCAGATAATAAAGATCATTCTTTATTTTGTTCCCTTTGAACAGAATTTGCTACTAAAACTCAGTGTTATACTCAATCCAGTGTGCAGTACCCAACAGCCGAGCTACCGGCGTTGTAATTACTGTGTCTTAGTGTGTACTTAGCCCGGACACGAATTCCTACTCACTCGCCCCCGAGACTGGCGTGTTAAGATACATAAGGCTGGAGGGTTACAGAGGGTTTAAGGGTTATTAAAATAGGCTAGGCAGGAGGTGCATTCTACCCTCGTTTAACGCGCTACATTCCCGAGCGTCTAACCAGATTAACACATCCAATATAATGAGAGGATCATTTCCCAAACAGATAATGACTGATTTCAAGGCCTTTAAATAACGTAACAAATAACTGCAGCCAAGAAATAAACGAAGAGGGTGGCCCAAGACACAGAAATGTGAATAGAAATTAATTCGGGCATTTCGATATTAACATTACACGTTTTCTAAAGTTACATGTCACTGTTTCACATGACGGTGTTACCCGCAGACACACAAGTAAAAGTAGAAACGAAAAAACAAATGTGGGCTGAAGTGGATGCAGAAGCAACCACCCTTCGCCATTTTAAGGTAAAGTCTCAGCACTGGACAGGGTTGGTCACACTGCTGACCATGGCTGTAACCATAAATATTCAAGTGAAAGGCGTCAAGGAAATTTCTGTCCGGTGATTGACTCTCATGAGAGAGCTTTTGGTGATTTTCTCAATCCCTCTAAGCAAACGCTGGTATAGTAGCGTGGAGGCTATGCAGCTTATATTTTGTTATGACGTGCATACATTACATAGCCTATTGAGAATGTCATTCGGATGTTATTAAAGTGTCCAGAGGTACAGACATCGAGAAAATAATTACTGCATAGAAAGTGGGCCGCCATGAGTGAAAAGACAGCGTTTCGTACTTAGCTGGTTTGCTTTAACGTTCAGCGAATGTCTTTAAAAACAGAAAGTTCATATCCGATTAAAGTGTTTCGTAGATTTTAAAAAATCGAATAAATTAAGAAGAGAATTTAACTTATGTGAATAAAGTGACGATTCGGTATAATTTATATTCGGTGTTGTGAAAATGCTGGCATCTCTCTGTCCTCATAAAAGAATCAAATCGCAGTCCACACACAGGAAAGCTGATGATACATTCCAATGTGTTCTTTTTCAACAGCGACGTCATATTCATAATTTGCTCATAAACCAGCAGCCGAGGATCTGAGCTAAAACGGTCTATTAATTTTAACTTACCTTTTAGCTTATCGCAGAATGATGTCAAACATTTGTGCTCTTTCAAACTGAAGTTTACACAGGGTCCCACGTGCCATAATTTGAATTTTATGTAAGGGACGCTGACATGAGTTACCGCCAACAGTTGCCATCTGAATTCCCTGTAGAGCTGAATTTGGGCATCAGACTTCGTCGGCGTTTTCAACCCACCTTCACCCTAACAACTGTTTACATTCTGAGTTTACAATTCCACCTCCAGGGAAAGTTTCTATTAGGAAGAACAAGTCTACAAATGCAACTCACTAGCAAAGTTAAATCGACAAGAAATCGAGTACAAAGCATTGAAGCACAGCTGTAGGAATACAGGGTGGCACAGGAGGAAATATCAAGATTTTGGGAGGTGATAGTATAGCCCAATTTGAATAAAATGTCCATATGAACAAGTGCCTAATTCTGAATGGTTACAGAGACCGACCTGTTTGAATCTTCAGACCTCACTCCGCTAGATTTTTGTTTGTGGAGTAGAATGAAGAGAGCAGTTTAGAAAAGAAAGAGGTAATTTCCCATCCTCCAGATAAGAAAGAATATTAACCACTGGTGGAATGAAAATTCGCGAGGAGAAACCGAAGTACTCAAAGATAAACCTGTTCCAGTGTCACTCTGTCCAACAAAAGCCTGATGTGGACTGCTCTAGTAGCAAACCCGGGCCTCCGAGATTATAAACCGATGACTAACCGCCTCAGCTATAGCACTGTCACGCATGAACTACAAAGTTATTTTACAACTGGCGTAGTTGTTAAATTACATTCCATGTGCATGATATAGGTCACACGTAGGACTACTGATCAGACTTTTTCATGTATCGGTTTTAGAAGAGTGGGTTGAGCGATATTTTGGTAGTTGCGAAATATCACATGAAACCCTGTTAAGTCAGATGATTGATGTGAGCACCATTAACGAAGCTTAAATGGCGAAAATGTTCCAATTTGTGTGGTTGTCATGTCGGTCCCACTGCTTCAGAGATATGTGTGTGTGTGTGTGTGTGTGTGTGTGTGTGTGTGTTAGTACCAGGAAAGCGGTGCACTTCTCTCTTTCTAGCAAAATCCGCAAAAACCAAATGTTGGTCGATTCTGGTAGCAGATGTCAGTTCGTTTGTAATCATTTGCCTGTATTCCCTGATTCTGTCATCGTTCTCCCTCACACCTGTTTCTAAAACTAAAAGAGTTTAATGTAACTAACTCCACGGAGCAGTCTTCCATCAGAAGCTAATAGTGTTTCAGCTACTCGAGAAACTCTCGGTCCCTTCAACAGCTTGAATTTTCGTTATCGTATCAATAATAGCCCGATCAGTGGACTCTAGGCAAAGCAATAACAAGCCATACAATACCTTGCACTTCTGTAAGATCAACTGTCTTATAACTACAAAGCACTTTGGTAAAATGCATGTAACCTCCTGTAGTACGTTTCAAAACATGGAAAATAATTACAAAATCAGTAACCAAATAAAGTAATATGACACCATAATGGATTACTATAGACAAAGACTTGATTGTGCAAAATGCAGAACTTCACAAGAGGGTTAACTGAATATAAATGCTTACGTCAAAGAAAATACTACGACACCTGAGAAAACTCATGTCGGATTTCTAAGTAAACGTATTAGAGTTTACAGGTAAAAAGAAGAAATAAATATGAAAACACACTTGAATGTCCGAGATACTGAAATACAGATACTTTAGAAGTAACGTC
Source organism: Coptotermes formosanus (assembly GCA_013340265.1). NCBI lineage: Eukaryota > Metazoa > Arthropoda > Insecta > Blattodea > Rhinotermitidae > Coptotermes > Coptotermes formosanus. Next base: position 268,963 of record BLKM01005581.1, read on the forward strand.
CCTTAAACACCTGTCTGTCTGTCTGTCTGCCTGCCTGCCTGCCTGCCTGCCTGCCTGCCTGCCTGCCTGCCTGCCTGCCTGCCTGCCTGCCTGCCTGTCTGTCTGCCTGCCTGTCTGCCTGTCTGTCTGCCTCTCTGCCTGTCTGTCTGTCTGCCTCTCTGCCTGTCTGCCTGCCTGCCTGCCTGCCTGTCTGCCTGCCTGTCCGTCTGTCTGTGTGTCTGTCTAATACGAAAAGGGTAAGCATGGCTATGCATCGGATCCCGTAGCGGACTGAATCGAACTCGTTAGTTCAAATACGCCATTTATATGCTGTATTCCCCTGACGTGAGTGTTGCAGGTCTCCAGCAGACGGTACGTAAGTCTCACAACCTTCCTGTTGCTACAGTTTCCTCACGATGTGTGTCCAGAGGCACTTATAAAGTCCGTAACATTATAAGGGTTGGCCATATAAAACAATACCGTGTCCTCCAAAAAAATTATATTCTTTCCCGTTATTCATACTTGATATAGGATTATACTGCTGCCACTGAGGCCCTCATCGTTCCGCGTGACGGTATATTAATTAACATGGAGCACTAGCATAACGGACAAAATAAAAGTACTCGAAGAATAACCTATGACAGTGTAATTTTCTCTGCCTAAAACCCCACATCAAGCTCCGTCAAAAAGAGCCCAGGCCTTCACTGTCAGAAAGTACTAACTAACCGTCCGAGCTACAACATGGACCAATGTTATTGGCGCAGTTAGTAGGCGCCAAGTGAATTCGTGTAGCGCGACCCACTTGCAATTAATACCATAGGTTTTAATGATCCAGTAAATGTAACACTGAAAATGCCTAATGTATGCAAAGCTAAATGGGTAAGGTTTCTTAAAATATGACAAGTTTTAATTAATCTACAAGTAAGTTTTATGTTACAATCACTCTCATTTTATGTCGTACTAGGGAGAACTGCAAATTTCTGCGTTAACGATGTATAAGAGAATGGTGATGGACGACTGATGTGGGTGACTGCACGTGTTGATGGCGTTTTGATATAAAAGTAATAAATATGTTAGCTGTTAGCTATATGGGAGAGCAAAACTCTGAGGAGAATTTTTGGACCCATGAAGGAAAAATGACTAATGGAGATCCAGAGTCCAGCTTAGAGATCTGTATGAAAAGCCACACCTTGTCCAGGAAATTAAAAGCAGAAGGATGGAATGGCTTGGACACCTGGTGAGAATGGAAGACAGGAGCATGATGAAGATGCTGTTCATGGGAAGTCCAGGTGGCAAGAGAAGGAAGGGAAGAGATACGAAAAGGTGGCTGGACGATGTGCAGAATGGCTTTAGGTACATGGCAGTCAGAACATGGAGGGCGAAGTCTTCCGTGAGGGAGGTGTAGGCAGCGATTTTCAGAGGGGTCAAAGGTCCTGCATTGACTGTAATACCACTGACTTATTGAGATTACATTTTGTGTATACTGTTGTTGCGAAATATATACGAAGACGGTTACTGCTGTGATGAACATCTGCAGGTACGACGCATAACTGGTACAGACAGTGGCTGTTCTACGGATACTGACATTAATTGCTTGTTATATGAACACAAAAACTTAATTCGTAATTTCTCAAGCATTCGACGATATCATACCACACGCATCGGATCCATTCACCGTCACGTTTCTGTGGACATTAGGTTAAAAAAACTGTAAATGTTTCCGCAATGACCAGCAGCACATGTATTGTTTGAAGGAAGTGTGACCTGTCACTGCTGCATTCCGACAACTCCATAAAGGTCGATTCACATTACACGACACGACACGACAAAAACCAGCATGCATTAACATCAACTGGCACTTAAGAGACAGACAGAATATTATTTTCTTCCAATCCAAGCGACAGTAGCTTTGCCTCTCTTTGTTCCTACCTGTCGGTCACCGGCTAGTATGAATTCGGGCATGTCGAAACCATACAAGAATATTTTTTCATGTCGAGTCATGTCGTGTCGTGCTGCATAATGTGAATGGACCTTAAGGGTATATTCAGATTATACAGCACGGCATGGCACGGCACGACACGAAGCGACAAAATATTCTTTCATATTTTTCATATGCTCGAATTCACATTAGTCCGTTACCGACAGCTAACGACAAAGACAGCGTCGTTGGGATTGAGAGAAGAGAATATTTTGCCTGTCTTTTAACTGACGGTAGACGTGTATGCAAACTGGTTTTTGTCGTGCCGTGCCGCATAACTTTAATCGACCCTAAATTGTGTGAACAGTACATGGAGGTGATGATTTCGAACCCCGCCTGGTGAGTGGACACAATTCACACATACGCCTTCCTCCGGTATTCTCTAGTACAGATAAGGTATGTGGAAAAGTGAACGAGAAGCTCACAGGAACATTTTATGACGAAAAACGAAAGGGTGAAACGGTATAAGTAACAAGCTTTCACATCAATTCTACTTAAGTCGCCTCGAGTCGGAACAAATAATCTGTGGACAAAAGCAGCGGTGATAATGATGCGTAAGTCAGCTCGTGTTTCCAAACAGACGTGTAAAAGGAACCACAAGGTTATGTCAGCAACTCACAAAGGAATGACAAATTTCTCCATGCGACTTACACACACAGACTTACACAAAGAACATGGATTTTGTGGTGATTAAGCTCAACGCATTCTTAGCCTTAACATATCACATGGCATAAATGACAAGTTCTGAAGTCAAGTGACGGCTGCACTTGATGTCTTAACGTAGGGTTAATAATTTGGAGTCCTAATAAACCCTAAAAACTATGCAACTTTTGACATCTGTGTACAGTTTAAAAGTACATAGCCATGAGATATCTGAGAACATATCAATTTTACACTTGACGTTCTTACACAAACAGTCATACTTTCGTATTCGCCACGACCACTTCCACATCATTTTAATTTCATCATTCACAATCACCCCAATGTATACAACAGACAGATACTATTATAATGCTGAAAACCGCTAAAGATGTTACGGCTATGTGTTGCTTGGTTTTGTAATTAAGCACTAGGAGTCCTCGGCCCATTTTACCGTCGACTACAGACTACAATGTATTTGCGCTCCAGTACATCGGGATGTAATTACAGATACTAAAATCTGGTTACCCAAACACCATTTTAAGTTATTCCAGACCATTTCCATCGTCAGTCATAAACATAAAATGAGCAGGTTATTCACGAGGGAAACCCAAAGAGAAACGTATGTATTATTAGCAACATCGCGTTATCTATTACAAACAAAGGATCATTAATGAAATAATAATTGATGTGAATTTAACGCATTTTAATGTATTTTAACAAGGACATTTCGTGCATCTTTACCAAAAAGATGCACTCTAAATAATTTCTCAGAATAATATTACAGAATTCGGTTCTGTCTTTACGTTTACGTAAAAATACTGCTGCAAAATAGACGCCTTCTGCAAAACGAAATTCATGAAAAATAGTGTTCACTCAGCCAATCAACAAATTTCCCGTCATTTATGAAAACAAAAAATTAATGACCATTTTCACAACAGCCCGTAACTCTACCATACCCTAAAACTCATATTTTAAGGTCCACTTTATTGATATCCTTTCATCAATGTTGAAGTCTCCCAACTTTACTCTTCCCATCACGTTTTCTGAATAAAATGTTTCCTCATTTCTCATCTCTCCCTTACGATACACATACAGAACGCCTACCTCAGCTTCCTTCACTCCATCACTCACAACTCGGGGGGGGGGGGGGGGAACAAGAAAAGAAGGAATTCCGACTTAAAGTGGAGACAATATGGAGACAGAATGCAAAAGAACGACACGTCCACAATGACAAAAAGCACCTTCCCCCAAAGAAAAAAGAGATGAAGATACAGTAAGGGAACCTTGAAATGGGCTTCGAAATACCAAGGCAGGATAAGCAGGAGATGTCCTTCGCTTACTGAAAACAGTAACAGGTGAATAAATATTCACAGTGACAAGATGTGCAAACGGTCAGCAAGTCTTCCGTTCCTTACTACTGTTCTGCTTTAAAAAACGTATGGGTTAGGTACTTAATTTTCATGACATTGATTTATAAGCATCAGTTAAATTCCATCGCTAAAGTCGCGTTACATTGGATGCAGTATGGAAGGTCGTCCTTGCCTGTTATATGTAATTTACGACATGTTACTGAACGTATAATGATAGTCATCTGAGAGCTCCATATTTCACAGATCTGTTAGGATGTCAAAGCTATTAATCATTGTAATAAGTTTCAAAGAGTCATTCTACTCTTACATGAAATACTTCTGGGAACCCTAATAGAAAGCCAACATCAACAGACCAACGCCGCGATCTCTTTTACCTCCCAAGAGAGAATTCTGCATTTCTAAGAGCGGATCATAAAGGCATATCCCATCTCGTGTGTAAATCCTTGTGTTTGTTTGACTTGCAGCTTAACAGCAGTTGGGGAAAGTCATTCAAGATTTGGGTTTTGTACTCCTCCCCACTTCAGTCCCATCAATGCGACCTATAGTGTGCTCCCCGCTATAAGACATCAGTGCGCGGTACAGGTGTTCCCCGCCATATGACTCTTCAGCATTTTCTTTCTATTTACCCATCCAATGATCACATGGCCCCAGTAGTAATTTTCTGTTTTATCATCATCTTTACTATCACTTTGTGACACACACTTTAAACGTAAAGCTCTGCTAGCTCAGTGAACATAGTACTACGCTACGGACTGGACAACTGGGCCTCGACTCCCTGCAGAAAAAGACTTTTTCTGAGACAGATGGGATTCTGGGACACACTCAGCCTCCCACGGACATTTTCCAGAGGATAAAGTACACGTTTTGTGAAGTTAATCATCACCTCTATTGACTGCCAGTCCAAGAACGCTTGGGGATACACCCCTCTCTCTAATTAACTACGAATTTCGCGTTTAACAAATTTTAAATGTTGCTCTTTCCGTGCATCATATTTCACGCTATTATTATCTGGCTCTCTATTTAGGGGTTACTTAACAAAGATATTAAGGGCTAAGTTTACATAGCGTCGGTATTCATGTAATAATAAAAAGTGACTGTGTTGCTCAAATTAGTAGAAACATTTCACGGCGTATGAAGTTTCGACCTGTTGGCAGAAGACGACACCGTTGAAAATGTCAGTGAAAATATAGACATTTTCCTGTCTATAGGCCTACTTATGCTTGTTTTTCATTCCTCTCTGCATGCAAAGTGGTGCCAGTCAGTGATCTGTCAACCAAATTTTAAAAATTCACACATACACACACACACACACACACAAACACACACAAACACACACACACACACACACAAACACACACACACACAAACACACACACACACACACACACACACACACACACACACACACACACACACACACACACACACACACACACACACACACGGTATTTCAAGTAGCCACAAGGACTAAAGACAACCCGCTATATCCGCTATACTGTTAATTGCATTTAACTAAGATTGCATTGTTTGTATAAATCACTAAGGATAATAAATGATACTTCAAATAGTCTAATTTATTTGGAATCAATTTCATATTACTATATATACGCACGCAAGGCTAACTCACCAAACCCCAATCTCGTACCAAGAAAAACAAGAAAACAATACAGCAAACCAAAAACACGCATTGGCAACAACAAATTACGCATAAAACTCGCAAAACACACGCGCACACACACACACACACACGCGCGCGCGCGCGGTATTTCAAGTAGCCACAAGGATCAAAGATAGCATGGTGTCTTTTGATGCCATTTCTAAGCCAGCCGTTAAAAACAGGCATAATATCTCTACAGCTGTAACTAAAATAGAAGTCTAAATTGGGTGAAGAAAACCACACAAAATAAAAAACATTTTATACGCTGTGGTACAACTAAAACCCACAACGCCTTAATACCAGGCGCAATGGAAGGCACTGGGCTGGGTGTTACGTAATATTTTAGATGTGTCCAGCAATTGGCTATTCTCCATTCAGCCTTGCATTTAATCTGCATTTTACTTTGCAATGTTGGTTTTGTTTAAACAACCTAATTTCTATTTCTGCTTAACGCAATTATGTATCACTTTAATGGGATAAAGCTAGGCTTAATAAAAAGTACAATCTAGGCAAATGTTCTTGCGTTCATTAACTTGAGTAAAAAAAAGCAAAAAATGGGTATATCCCTTTGTTTGTGAATTCGACTCTTCCCACTTAACTTCTTGAACTCTTCCCCTTCCTCTCCACTGACTGCGTTTTTATTCCGCTCTACAGACATGATGAGGTTTGTTTTCTGGCTCGTAATTAGTTCTGTAAGAACTACCACCAGAGGGCACAGAATATCCGGGTCTCAAGAAGCAGTGTCACTAGAATCTACAGGGAAAAATCTGGATTAAAAAGTCCATTATCTTACCTCCGTCTATTCCCATCGATCCGGTTTTACGGATTCGTAATTAGTTCCGTTAATAATTACCACGGAAGAAAATACAGTAAAACGGCCTGAACAATTTGTGACGCCGAGTTTCAAAAGGAAGAATTATACAGCATATTTTTTCAAAAACCGCCACTTATGTTTATGCGTTATAGAGAGTATGTTTCTAGAATCCCTGTATGTATAAATAATGCCTGATTAAATTTAGCATTTAATTCACTTCCCTCTACCAACTCAGCACGCAAATATTAGGTGTTAAATGGGCATATAAACGCACATATATATAAGTTATAAACACTTTAGTCCGTCTGCTGATGATATGATGGATCAAGTATAGGCTTGTTTCATTAATTTACAGATACGAAAATATAAAACCACTCTGTCGTGCTTCAATGTATTGCTTTCCATGTGTATGTACTAAACTGTATAATACATTTATCCACTTCGGGGTTCTATCAAGGCAGACGAAAGAAATTTTTCTCTTCTCTAAAACATCCAGACCGGCTCTGGCGACCAACCAGCCTCCTATTGGTAGGTACCGGGGTTCCTTCCCGGAGGTAAAGAGGCCGCAGCGTGATATTGACCACTCACCTCCATTTAGTGCCGAAGTAAAGAAATAGTGGAGCTATACCTTCATTCCCCCAGATGCCTTCATAGTGTGTAGAGAAATTACTTCACTTTTTCATCTTTACGTTAATCCAGTTATCACAGGTTTCATCGCTAGAAAAGTTGATAATCGACAGAGTTTTGTCACCCGTTCATTTCAAATATATACAATTAATTTATTCATAAATTTAAAGTTAACTTCTTTAGTCTTATTCTGCTCACGTGTTGAGTCAGATGCGAAGTCACAGATTCGAAACCCTGCTGGCAGTTCCGACCTATTTCACACATAAGTAATAACGACCATTACTATGAAACAACGGTAGCATAATTAGTGGACAGGAAATTTCGAAGTATTTTAACCCTTTAAAGACGAAGCGTATCTGTTTTATATAAGAACTCAGTGCGTACCGCGCTGTAAACACTCTCCACTTCGGTTATAAAAACCAATCTCTTAATGTTTTATAAGGCAAAAGTTGCTGTTTGTTCTGAGATCCGTACAAAACACATAAACGCAATGTGGGCACCACGTAGAATTTTTTAATGTTAAACCCGGTGGTACGTAAAGTTACCGCTAGGCTTTAAAAGGTTAACCCTTCAAAGACGAAGCGTATCTGTTTTATATAAGGACTCAGTGCGTACCGCGCTGTAAACACTCTCCACTTCGGTTATAAAAACCAGTCTCTTAATGTTTTATAAGGCAAAAGTTGCTGTTTGTTCTGAGATCCGTACAAAACACATAAACGCAATGTGGGCACCACGTAGAATTTTTTAATGTTAAACCTGGTGGTACGTAAAGTTACCGCTAGGCTTTAAAAGGCTAAACAAAAAATCTGCCAGCTTTTACTTCACACACAGCATGAAGTTCTGTGCGACTGAACCTTGACTTCCTAGGTGAAGAAAAGGCGCCTTAACATATCAACTAAATATCGGCCACCAACTTGTTTATACTGTCCATATATATTTGTATGTGGTTAAACAGACTTCTAATGCAGCAACTCTTGAACTAGGCAGAAATAAACAAAAAGTAACTTTTCATGCAACCTGAGAATGGACAAGAGACAGTGGACAATCTCTGGCGACCCCAAACTGCTTGGCACTGAACCAAGAGAGCTACATCCAGGAACATGTATTATATCTCTCAGACTGTCGGGAAATAGGCGGCTGGAATAAACATGTGGGGGGGGGGGGGGGGGGGGG
>BLKM01005581.1:277302-288189 GCA_013340265.1 Coptotermes formosanus
CCCCCCAGGACGAAGACAAATTTAAAGAAAGGGTTACAGCTAGAAAGAAAGTGATGTGAAATAAAAACCAGATCTTTAGAAAAACGTAGGAAAGAAGACAATGAAGATAAGGACGAAAGAAATATGGCTAACAAATAAGTGAATACAGGAGAAGAGTTGAAAAATGGATAAGTTAAGAAATGTATAAACAGTTCAGCAGGCAAGAAAATCTTTGCCTTTTATGAAATCCCAGTGTTCACACTATGATCATAACGAACCGCCATTGCTCCAAACATATCTTGTTCACAACTTCACATCTTATATTTTAAGATCCTTTTTAATATTATAACCGTCTTTATATCAAGGTCTCCCAAATGGTCTCTCTCAGTAGGATTTCCAACTAAAATCCTACACTTGCACGTTTACACAGCTCCTATGCACACAACATGCCCCACTAACTTCATAACCCAAAATTTCGTCATCTTAATATTTTCTGAACCCGCTTTACTAAGATTACTTTCGTCATCAACATTCATTTCAGTTTCTTCCCTTTTACGTACTCCTATCTCAAGATATTTTTTCAACGAAAGTTTTATAAAGCCGTCTTGTGACTTTCTACTTGTAAGGATTTATCGTCTTGCATTTCAACAACCAAACAACTACGGGAACTTAAGTTAGAACTTCCGCTATGTACTGTATGTTGCCCCTTCACGTTCAATATCGGACATACCAATATCAGTTTGTTCTCATTTGAACATTTGCTGTTCTCCTGCAGGCAGTGTATACATTTTAAACGTAAATGGCTCTACCGGATTTTAATGTGACAAGTGAGCGCGTTGGTAGATGAAGAAAATAATAGCAATATTAGCATTGTACGAGATTATTATAGCGCAATTTATCGTATGAGATAATTTCTTCTCACAGAATACCATTATCGCAAAGGTGTAGGGGAAATGCAGATAAAGGGCGAAGGGTGGCTTCCTCCAGAGATAAGTAAACTGATGTATCTTGAATTAGAGATGCCGCAAAGCAAGGGCGGATTTCTGCATCACATGTTGCATATTCTATACAGATAAGGTGCGGGCGGAGGGACCATCTCCGGCGGTGCATGCTGAAAAATGCGAGCAAACAGACCTCCTCCAAAGCGTCGCAAAAAGAGCAGTTTGCCACACGAAAAACGACTTGAACTTAAAAGTGAGGACACAACAAGTGGAAGGAAAACACTACATAAAGAAAAACTTCATAAATGTTTCCTTTCACAAACCTGCAACGTGAGAGGAATAGACTACTTTGGACATCCAGGCGTACCTGCTAGTGGAAGGTTAAATTATGAATAATGGAACGAATATGATAATGTGGTTTGACCCTTGTGAACGCAGTATGAAATTTTGGGTTCCACACTAGTTGGGGGGTGGGGGGTGGGGGGAGGACTTCTTGCCTCGCCGAAAGGTTATTAGCTCCTCAAAAAGGTATGCATTTTATGCGTTTAGTCACTTGCATAACAAAACAAGCTACAAGAAAGGAAAGCAGTAATAAACTTTTCGGTTCCACAAAATGAAGGGAATATCTTGACTAGCTGAGCAACCAGCAGCTCTTCAAGACACATTGTGTTTTACAGAGTTACTTGCGGAACAAAGCAAGTTAAATAAATGAAAATGGCACCAAGCATGTCCACTGGGGAAAAACAGGAAAATGTGAACCTGACATGAAACAGATACAATAGGGACGTACTGAAGGAGGTTGCAGTGTGGCAGAATTTATTCCTAAGGAATATTATGATATAACGGTTCATTCAGCAGTACGGAGGTGCGCGCCAGGATTCAATTTCCTGCAGAGGCGGAAATATTTCTCTTCGTCTCCTATTACAGATCGGTTCTCAATCTCGCCCAGGGTCTCATTACTTCAGTTCCACGGATTAAAGCGAATTGGGCGAGAATCTATCTTCTAACCTTCACCTAATATAATTCCATCAGCAGTTAAAGCGTTCAGATGGTTGCCAACTGTACATGGATCACGACTAACGAAATAGACAACCTGCCTATAATTAGTAGCATCTGTATTTCTAATCAAATAAATCTAATCTTATACGACGAAACTACCATACAGTACTCACCAGTAAAACTATTGGCGCCAAATATTTCAGCTTAAAGATATTCATACCTAGACACAATATACTAACGCATGCAAGCCACAGTAAAGTCCTTGCAATGTCATTTTTAACAACCGGGAATCCCAGGCGTTTTACAATAGTTAAACTGACAACTGCAATATAGTTGTCATTAATTACAACATTACAGAATAACTCGTATTAGCAGACGGACAAACACAACAGCCGTAATTTACGAAGAGGGCTTTATTATGTATTGAATCAGAGAGGCTGGGATTATTATAAGTTCAATTTCTCATAATTCGGAGCGAGAAATTCGGTTGGTTTGGTCAATATGCCAGTACATTACAGAATCTTACTTGTTGATTCATTTGGCATGTTTAACCCTATGAAGCCTAAAATTGACGTTAGCTTTACTTAAAGAACACTTCGTACCGCACAGTACACACACACACACACACACACACACGCGCGCGCGCACACAGGCTCCATTATAAAACAAATAATTTAATACAGTAATTGAATCAATCGAAACATACATACACTGTGTGGGCAGAATGTAGATTTTATGCATATTAAGCCTTGTAATACACGCAGTGGGCACTGGGCTTTAAGTGTTTAATGTTACTGTGTTCTGCCAGTCGAGGTATATGTACGTATCTGAGGTTTAAAGGCAACTCGTCTGTATTTCCACGCCACTTCAGCCATACGTAAATTTCTATGGCGTGATATACCCACAATACAAAAAGAAAACTTACAAGAATAAGGTTCACACTTTTGTAATGAAACTTCATGGTGTATTTATTAATACCGCTGTAAATGGCATGGAAAATATATTTTAAAACCGTCGTAAGGAATCTGTTAATTTTGAGGTTTTTTCGGGAAACTATTTCCCAACCTACAAATTGTGGGTAGCAGTGATATTATGAAGCCGTTTATGCAATAAATATCCTTAAGGAACCGCACATTTAAGTAACTTCCGCCTTCTTGTTCGATATTCACAAAGCCAGTGTCTGTATTTACAAGGTACCTTTCTATCCATGGCTTCACGCACACTTAAGTAACTTACACCTTCATGTTTTTCCACCACACACACACGCGCGCGCGCACGCGCGCGCACACACAAGCACACACGCGCGGGCACGCGCGTGCGCGCACACGCACACAGACGCGCGCGCAAACACGCATAAGCACACGCGCGTGCACACACACAAAAACACGTGCGCACACACACACATAAACACACGCGTGCGCGCGCACACACATGCACACATACACACGCCCGCGCACACACATATATACACGCGCGCGCGCGCGCACAAACACACATACACACACAAACACACACATACACACACATGCACACACATACACAAACATACACATACACGCATACACACACATACACGCATACACACACATACGCGCACATACACACATACACAGACATACACACACATACACACACACCCACATACACACACAGCCATATACACACACATACACACACACCCACATACACACATACACATATACACACAAATACACACACATACCCATACACACACATACACACATATACACACACATACACACACCCACATACACACACATACACACACACTTACACATACACACACATACACACACACCCACATACACACATACACACACATACGCACATACACACACATACGCACACACATACACACACATACACACACATACGCACACATACACACATACACACACACCCACATACACACACACCCACATACACAGACATACACACATACACAAACATACACACATACACACAAACCCATACACACACATACACACACCCACATACACGCACATACACATACATACACACACATACACGCACATACACACACGTACACACACACATACACACACACACATATACACACACACACAGTTCTGTGTACTTACAGCGGTACCTATTTCTTCAAACCTTTTGCTTTTGCAGCTAACAGCATTATTCGGTCACAGAAACGGAAAGACCTCTCTATTTTTTTTCTGTTTAATAATTCATGTCTTCTCATCATATTCAACGACTTTCTTCCACTTACTCTTTTACTTCCTTTCTTACGCCCTCCCCTCTACTTTTACTCGCGTATCAAAAGATTCAGTCGTACCGTTCATGATGAGAGATGGACTTAACCTTTTAAAGCCTAGTGGTAACTTTACATAAGACCAGGTTTAACATTAAAAAATTCTACGTGGTGCCCACATTGGGTTTATGTGTTTTGTACGGATCTCAGAACAAACAGCAACTTTTGCCTTATAAAACATTAAGAGACTGGTTTTTATAACCGAAGTGGAGAGTGTTTACAGCGCGGTACGCACTGAGTCCTTATATAAAACAGATACGCTTCGTCTTTAAAAGGTCAAATGTGTGGCTCTCTCCGGAAGCAGGGAACACCCGTATCTGGAACGAACCGATAATAACGTCAAGCAGCTAGAACAGTGGGATGGGACTGAGTCTTCGAGTTGCCATGGTGGTCGTTAGTAAACTGTCAGGGCTTTATGTGTCCCAAACCCTAAAATTTTAAATAACATGATAGAAGAAACTCCGACAATACGGTTCATATACACAAGTGCAGAAGACCAAATGTTTCATATGATAAACTAATTTTGAAATGCAAAAGCTCAAAACATCCAATTTATCCCGACCACAAGCACAGCAATTTTATTGTACACACAGCCTGCATCAGCCGGGCAACCCCTCAACACTTACTGTGCTACGAGAGACGATAAAAGTTACGTCCTGTGTTACAACGCCAAGGCCAGTAGCGCCAGGATCCTTATTTCGGCAGTCAGTAGCGATATGAAGAAAACGGAGAATTTATTACTTTCTAAAGAAATGGGAACGCTTATTATTGTGTCTTTTTAAAATGACAGAATTTAGAAGAAACACATTACAGATCCGTTATTTAAGTGCCTGAGTACCACAACAAAAAGAGGGCACAAGATGTGGTACTAAATTTTCACGTAATCTTAACCTCGGTACAGAGGCGAGATACTATCATACTGGGGAACTTCAACGAACGATAACATAGAAGAAGAAGAAAAAGTTATTTGTGTTGGTTTATACCATTTTAAATATATTTAATCAAAATGTTCATCTTTAAATCTGTGTTGACATTAGTAATCTTTAGCGTCAGTATTGTTATTTTATGCACTGTTATTGAAAAAAATATTCTAGAAATTATTAAGGCAACTTCATATACAAAACGGCAAAGATTTAAACTGATTTAACATAAAAATAAGAGCAAAGTCGATACACCGTACGGGTAACACTATTTACCAGTCTGAATCAGATGTTCTTCCTTTGTCCGTGATATGTTTTTCGAGCCACACTGCACATTTTCAGGGATGTGTCTGCTAACATCAGGGTCAAAGTTTCAATAAATTAGGCTTTAATAGTACTGGACGTCCCTAAAATTTTCCTCGTCCTTTTCTTCACATTATTCATGCATGTCCATTGCTTCAAAAAATTCTAATATCCAAGATGATGCAGGTTGAAGGCCCACACTTTCTATATAACGAGGCAGCTCCTAATGCACCGCGTTTAATCCACACAGCCTCATCACTCAAAAGCACACACCAAGTCGCGTGAACATCAGACGAAAAAGAGAAGAATATTACACGAGAAGAAAATGGGAAAGCTAAAATATTATAAGAGGAAACAGCTGACTTGAGCCTAGAGCAGAAATACAGAGGCACAGCTACAACTTATGGCTTGGAAGGGTAAGCAAATGGAAGGCAGAAGAAAGTTAAAGAAATAGTCTCTTAGAAATTCTCTGAAGCTGAAGCCCAGTGCTTAGCCTTACGTACTTCTCATAGTGTTACCAGCAACACACACACGCGCGCGCGCGAACACACACACACACACACACACACACACACTACCTGATGCACAAAAACATAAACATAAGTCTTTATAATGGGGACTACTTTACACTGTCGGAATTTCCTCTGTCTTTGTGTTTTCATTACGTAAATGGAAGACACAAAACATTGTGGAATTTTGAGAACAGGGGCTACCAGTTTTGTCTTCAGCCCTGTACGACCTTCAACTTAAACAAACTGCAACTGTAAAAATAATAATAGTAAGTAAATAACACGGGTGAAAGATTCAGCAGAATGTCAGAATGTAAGCGATTCTATTAATTTATTGACGGAAAATGCTTTCGTCCTAAAGAAAACAAACAGAGGATGTAACGCTAAAAGATGAAAGTAAAAGACACTCAGTACATATAAACAGCAGGAAACAAGAACGTGTTCGGGCACGAAATCATAGTATATATATAGGATGTAGGAATATAAACAATATGGGAAAGACAGTGAAAAATTAAGATTATGGAGAGTTTAAGCCGGGGATTGCTTGGGACGAAAAATGTCAAATGATTTACTTGCCTGTCCCGTATTAACGGAATAAATAGTAAACTGAGACACGTAAAACTATGATTACACTAGCAGCCCTTTTATAGGGCGTGAAACTTGGTCCCTTGCTGACAAGGTGTGTAAATGCATAGACGAATAATCCTACCTTTAAAAAAGTGAGGAGGAACTTAAAAAAAACGCGCAGTTCCATTATTCTTATTCGTCTCCAGCATGTGCTGCGATTTCGACCTTCCGGCCTCTCAGAGTTCGTTCTGGAAGTATGAAGTTCTGCAAATTCAGTAGGTCTGCTGATGAATGCGCCTAACTGGCAGTAACGCTGATGTCTTCGAACGCTATTACTGAGTAACGAAAAGGAACATTTTTAAAATACATTTCACAAATACGTCAAGATTCTTCAAAAGGGAAAATATGACATGAATTTTCTGAAAAACATTCTTCTCGGTTCTCTAGACCCTTGAACATGAAGACATTATGTTTCTTCAAAACGTCGGGGACCGAGTACCCAGCGACGCAGTGTCACCCCCCCCCCCTTCAAATGTAACTCTCAACTACAAGGCTGTGAAAACCTCAAAAGTCGCAGAGAAAACCCATTCTTTCAGGACAAAGAGAGATAGCTCAGCTTCTAAAACCTGCAACTTCATCACTTAACAACAGACACCACTGGTGGCAGTACTGCAGTTTAGACAACCACACAGGCTGAACACTTAACAATTTTACAAACACATTCAAACCGTTTATAAGAAATGAGCATCATGACAGCATGACAAACTTCTCACTTCTTAATTCTTTTACTTTCCGCTCTTTGGTTTGCTTACAGAGAGAAGTTGGTCTAAGTAAGCACAGCCTACTTTGACATGTCTAATCTTCCCTTCCTTCTCCTACTTTTTACCGTGACGTATTATTCAAGCCAGCGGGCATCTCTGCTCCGTATATGTTGATAGTTCCAGCATCTACTTTCCAGTTGACTAAAAACGTGTACTTTAATACATTGTGATGGCATGTCACAAATAACCGTGATTTATGGGATCGAATGCCGCCAAAACTCTGCAGAGAAAAAAGACATTATGATAAAGACCCATATACTACCATTACCGAAGATATCATTTGGGGAACTGAAGTAATATCCAGCTCGCTAATTCGAATAAATGTCGCAAAGTTCTCTCCGGTTTTCAGTAAAGTATCAATTAGCACTCCTCCGTCTTTTAGTTGGTACACAAATGTTTCATAACAAAAAGAAAAGCTCATTTAGACAAAAAGAACTGATGAAAGTTATTGCAGAGCGAGAGAAAACTGCGCTAACACGTATACAGAAAGCAATAAATCTTCGTGGTTCTACTCAGGATTAAAATATACAGCAACTTCTTACTTTCACTTCCCTTTAAGATTCCCCACTCCGTGTTCATACGTTCTAGTACGAATAGCTATATCAAATACTATCTCACGCTGAAAGACGCTGCTGTGGGAGCGGGGGAGGGGGGGGACCTCGAACTTTAAATAAGCCAATTAAATTATGCTGCACCAAGAAATGGATTTAAATTCAATTCGGTCTTTTTCGAAAAAAAAATTAAAATGCTGCCTTGTGTCTATGAGCAGCGAACTCTACACAGCGCGTAAAGGAAGTGGTTTAAACATTCCAGACAGACACTGAATGGAGGCGGGTACACACTTTTACTCACTGCTCGTTTTTATCTCTCTGGGGCAGGCCCCAGTGTTGGTCTCAACGGCACGTAATTGAGGTGTACGTCTTCATTTAATACATTGCATCATAATTTAAGGTGTTTATATCTTACAAGGTCTCAGCATACCAACATATTTAATGTCTGACGCAAAGAGCGTAATATTAACATATTTGTAAGCACACCAGATGTTAGTTCTTAATAAATTAACTTCCATTTTTGTCTAAATAATGACGGATCTAATTTATATCTTAACACGTCGGTTTTATCAAATCTTTAGAGAGTAAAGACTGTTAAGCGCTACGTGCTAAAGAGTGATCGGTCTCAGACAACTATGTGAAATGAACCGAAATCAATAAAAATTGTATGGTCATTATTATTATTATTATCACTACTACTACTACTACTACTACTGCTACTACTACTGCTGCTGCTGCTACTAACTAACACCATTCAGCAGAGTCCTTCTTCAGAAGGTAAGCGGTCCTCAGCTAGTCAAGAAATTCCCCGCATTTTATGAAACCCGAAGGTTCATTACCGCATTCACAAGACCCCGCCACCCGTCCCTATCCTCAGCCAGCTCAATCCAGTCCATGCCCTCCCATCCCACTTCTCGAAGATCCATTTCGATATTATCCTCCCATCTATGCCTGCGTCTCGCAAGTGGTCTCCTTCCCTCACGTCTCCCTACCAAAATCCTGTATACACCTCTCCTTTCCACTGTACGTGCTACATGCCCCGCCCATCTCATTCTTGATTTGATCACCCGAACTATATTTGGTGATTATTATTATTATTATTATTATTATTTAATTTTCGTCCTGATCATTGTCCGTTGTTATTTGTGTGGTGCTGTTTCTGTAATTGGCCACCTGGCTGTCGGCCCGGCACATTAATAAAGCAGAACTGAATTGAATTGAATTGAACTGAATTATTATTTAACTACACGTTGCGAATTTTTAGGCTTTAGCAGCGGTGTGGTTCAGATCTTCGTTATTCTGGGATGCGACGTCATGTCACTGGATACTCGGCGCCAGACGTTTCGAGATCGCTACGTCGGCACGACGGGCGGGTGCCAATTATCCAATGACGTGACGTCACATCCCAAAAGAACGGTGACTTCAAATTACAAGTTTTTGGTTCTTGGTCGCAATGGAAATCCAAGAAATTTGTTTCTGATAAACTGAACACACAGCTATTACCGCATTGTGATCATCGTTCCGAAAGCTGCTGAATGCGATGTATATAATGAATAGTTATGCTATAATTACTGAACACTACGTCATAGTGAACAATTCATATGCCTCGGAACCACGAGTGTAGCAACACAGAGTTACACGTACATAGTGCTACCGATAGTATTAATATCACAACCACCTGCAGGCAGCAGGCTCTTACTTCAGAATCTGCAAGTGTTCAGCTGTTCCATAATAGCCCGCAGATATGGACCCGAAGGTTCATTATCTTGTTCATACAAGCCTGCCACTATACCCTATGCTAATGTTCATGAACTAGATCACATCCTCATTATGTTATTCGACAAAGATCATATTTAACAATTATAATTCCACTTCCACCTAGAACTCCCGAATTGTCTCTTTGCTTAGGGTTTTCCAGCTGAAATATTTTATGTATTTCTTGCTTCCTGTGCGCGTGTTCCATGTTCCACCAACCCAATATGCCTTTAGTTAATTACCGTCACATTTTTGGTGAAATGTACACAAATTATGGAGCTCCTTACTGAGTAAATTTCTCCGTCCCCCTCTTGCCTTCTCTCGCTTAGGTCCAAATATTTTTTAAGAAAATTTACTCAACGTAATTCAATTACTTTCCAAGGGATCATAAAGAGCCGCAACACAGACAGCTGAGATAGAATGAGGACACGGATAGTAATAGTGAAGAATACTCAAGCAGGTGCGGCAGAGAAACGAGCAAACAGAGAAAGTAGAAGGTGGTTAGTAGCAAGAGTGCTTTAAATGGGCGGGGGGGGGGGGGGGGGTTGGGGACAGAGAAAAGAGAATTCGGGGAAGGCTGAAATTTTGCATACCCAATCGGAACTATTTAGAATGCCTGATCGTATTTTTTTTATTCATACAGCAGTCTGGAGGGAGCAGGTGAAGCAAATATTATCAGCAGCTGCCTGTTCGTCTCAACACACCGCTGTGCGGGTCATGTGCGGGAAGCAGCACTTAACAGCATTACCACAACGCTAACAGCCTTCGCATAAAGTTAGTACAGTGTGCGCCTCCCTCCTGTTCTAGCAATAAACCTCACTAGCAAGCTTCACACGTCACGCCCAACGTACACTCACGGCCTCAGCAAACATCATTCTATAGAAATGGAGTCACAGCAAAAAAAAACTGGACACACACCTCATTTCGGAAGGCGCCCTGTGTCCCAGACCAAACGGTCTCAAAGAAAATGGAAAGAGAATTAAAACTCCGATCACGCAATACTGCAGTAACGGAAGTTGCATACGTCTGTCTGTCTGTCTGTCTGTCTGTGTCTGTCTGTCTATATGTCTGCCTGTCTGTCTGTACGTCTGTCTATCTGTCTGTCTGTCTGTGTGTCTTGTCTATCTGAATGAATGAATGAATGAATGAATGTAATGTAATGTAATGTAATGTAATGTAATGTAATGTAATGTAATGTAATGTAATGTAATGTAATGTAATGTAATGTAATGTAATG
>BLKM01005581.1:298125-424386 GCA_013340265.1 Coptotermes formosanus
TGGTGGTGGTGGTGATGGTGGTGGTTGTGGTGGTGGTGGTGGTGGTGGTGGTTGTGGTGGTGGTTGTGGTGGTGATGTTAGTGGTGGTGGTGGCAGTAGTGGTGGTGGTGGTGGTTGTGGTCGTGGTTGCGTTGGTAATGGTGGTGGTGGTGGTGGTGGTGGTGGCGGCGGCGGCAGCGGCGGCGGCGGCGGTGGTGGTGGTGGTAGTAATGATAAATAATATGAGTTTGCATGAGTAAGCAGTAAGTAGTACAATTATGTTGTCCATGCATTTAAGCAAGAAACCATAAAAAAGGTGGGCGGAGGTAAATCTCCAGTCATTCTTAGCCTCGAAAGTGGACGTGGATGAGGGGCCAATTTCACGACTCGGCAGTTTGATGCCACAGGCTGAGCCTGTGGCCTGTGGCATGCCGGGCGGTCCCAGAGCTAGTCTGAGCACTTTGCGGCACAGCGAAATCCCTGAATCTGCCGAAAATAAATCCGCACTCACGTCACTGAAATGGGCAATCCCAGACCGTCAGTAGCTGCAGCGATAGTTCTAAGAGTTTCCTCTCATCACAGTACAGCTCTAACGCTTCCAACAATGCGGTATATTTAAACGACTTAGGCTTCAGCTGTATGAAAGTGTGTCTTGTGTACCGCACCCGCTCAGACTACACAGATGCGAAGTACTGCACTCATATTAACCCTTATCGCTAAAACTGATGCCGAACAGTACAATAATATTAGCATTTAACAGTAAAACCACTTGAATATGGGAACAGATCCGAGTACTGAAGCATCATGCATATTAATCACGCCAACAACTTTAATAAAATTACATTCTCTGGTTCTTATCTGTACACAATAGTAGGGCTACAGGCTATTGTGTACTGAGACATGTAATTAAAGAGGAATTGTCGAATATGTGAAATGACTACATGATTATTAGTTTAACGTAAAATCTTCACTCGCAGAAAGACTCTGAAATATCTCAATTCACGATAGACGTCTTCAACAGAGACATCTTAAACTGGGATTTTCGTATGCGACATAGTAAGGACAACCTCTACACAGCGAAATTAACTTCCTCCAAATTTGTGTCGAGGAAGAAAAAAATAACCTCCTACTAATATTAAGACATACGCAAATCCATTGACAAGAGCCGTTCTTAAAGAGTTAATAGTCGCCCAGCACCAAAAGATATTCCCCTTCTTGCATGGAACCCCAAGGTCCCTTCCCTATTCATGGCAGCCAGTTACGGGCCCTCATTCTGAACCAGCTGCATCCAGTCCAGATTTTCATATCCTATTTCTTTAAGATCCATTTTAACCTTTTAGAGCCTAGCGGTAACTTTACGTACCACACGGTTTAACATTTAAAAAATTCTACGTGGTGCCCACATTGCGTTTATGTGTTTTGTACGGATCTCAGAACAAACAGCAACTTTTGTCTTACAAAATATTGAGAGACTGGCTTTATAACCGAAGTGGAGAGTGTTTACAGCGCGGTACGCACTGAGTCCTTATATAAAACAGATACGTTTCGTTTTTAAAGGGTTAATATCATATTTCCTTCTACGACCAAGTCCTCCGAGTGGTCTGTTCTGTCAAATATTCTCTCAAGTTCATGTACAAAATAGCAGTTAATGAAGGCAGGAGGAAAGCATCGTAGTTATGACCACGGCGTTATAAGGAAACCATAAAAACGACTATATTCTGGCGTTACATTTGACATTTATAAAGCCTCATAATATTGGTGTTGGGTTTGCAGAGGAGTCTGTAGTGAGAGTAAAGTTATTGTGTGTGTGTTTGTGTGTGTTTGTGTTTATGTTTGTGTGTTTGTGTGTGTGTGTTTGTGTGTGTGTTTGTGTGTTTGTGTGTGTGTGTTTGTGTGCGTGTGTGTTTGTGTGTGTATGTGTCCGTGCGTGCGCGCGCGCGCGCGCGTGTGTGTGTGTGTGTGTTTCGTGAGTTTGTTGACAAGCACCACAGAGAGCTTTCGTTCATGGCGTCGGAAGTATCACCCTTTGATTCTTCTGCAAACTTACACCGCGCAGCGCTGTATCAAATTCATGGCTGGATACAATACCCTTGGCTGTAGCAAACGCTACAAAAGGCGTGGAACCACAGTCCAGTTATTATATTGCCCATTTTGTACAATAAAGCAAGCCTCTGATCCCGTCTCTTTGACGCCTTCTCAACTGGAAGGGCTTGGAAATAAAATAGGTCAAGCTTATAAAGAAGCAGTACCAGAATTATGAGTCATAAACTGAATTGTGATATTCGAAGGCCTTCGCTGTATCTAGACCCAGCACTCAGTTTGTCTATATCTATTTTATCCGTCAAGAAACTATGTTCCTTGTTTCAATGGGAAAGCTTTTACATTACGTGCACAGAAATTTGTAAACAAACCCTAAACACTCTTCGCCGAAAGAAATGTTACTTTCATCTCACTACATTTCGGGTTTATTTTTTCGCAAATAACATAATGATTATAATTTGTTATAAGGATTTTTTTACAAAGATATCAACACATACGGTAGCTATTTGACACTTTTTCTCTCATTATGGCCTCGAATGTAAGCCAAAATCTTTTCGAGGAAGATTTGCATGCAGTTGATATAACATGCGCTTTCATGTAAATATTTATGTCTTCATAAATACCTCAAATTAAGAAATGGAGAATATTCCATAATTAACAACCGTATGAAGATTATGTATAACAAGTGTTTCTGAAATTTGTGTAGCTTTCCAGAGTTTCACATAGATTCCTGGCTGAGTGGGTAATTAGTTTACTTATGCTTGGCAGTGCTTTCTAACTCAGTTTTAGCTATGTGGGCTCTTTCAGACCTCACAAACTGCTCCGTCTAGCAAGTACGAGCACCGTAAACTTGCAGCGTCGCTTGCAGGAGGTGATGGGTCCTGCTAGGAGCATTCCTAGCGGGCACGAACTTGTGCACAATCCGAAAGAAAGACTGAAGGAAAGAAGCAACAAAGGGAAGAAACAACCGTTTATTGGGCTTACGGAATTAAATATAAAACAACGACTTCTTGCAAGATATCATAATAAATTTCCTTTAACAGCGTTAAGTTACTGGAAACTATGAATTAATAATTTTACAATTAAGCATCCAGGAGGAAGTACATTATTATTATTATTATTATTATTATTATTATTAAAAATATATGTCGGATACGTTAAACGTTAAGTATGTGGTCTCCAGGTTAGCATGGTAGTTTTGCCCCCGCCGAAGCCGCCGTCGCCGTCGTCGGTGGTGGTGGTGGTGGTGGTGGTGGTGGTGGTGGTGGTGGTGATGGACATGTGGTAGTGGTGGTGGTGGTGGTGGTCATGTGGTGGTGGTGGTCATGTGGTGGTGTGGTCATGTGGTGGTGGTGGTGGTGGTGGTGGTGGTGGTGGTGGTGGTGGTGGTGGTGGTGGTGGTGGTGGTGGTGGTGGTGGTGGTGATGGTCATGTAGTGGTGGTGGTAGTCATGTGGTGGTGGTGGTGGTGATGGTCATGCGGTAGTGGGGGTGGTGGTCATGTGGTGGTGGTGGTGGTGGCGGTGGTGATGGTCATGTGGTAGTGGTGGTGGTCATGTGGTGGTGGTGGTGGTGGTGGTGGTGATGGTCATGTGGTAGTGGTGGTGGTGGTGGTGGTGGTGGTGGTGGTGGTGGTGGTGGTGGTGGTGGTGGTGGTGGTCATGTGGTGGTGGTGGTTTTATTTTTGTTGTTAAAAAGAAAACGGATGTTTTCTACTGAAATTGTCCATTAGTCTATCAAGCCTCCAGCTCCTGTGATTCATTAGTGAAGGCCATCAGAAACATAAATTTAAATTTCGAACAGCCACCTTGAAGCTGTTCTACATTAAACAAAAAACTGCCTTAAAATCTGCACATCTTTTGAGGGTATATTACCACACAAAATTTCAGGTACGTATATTAGACGGTACTTGTGTCTCGCCTACCTTCGATGTGTCTCACTCCTGCCACGTCGACAGAAAATTAAAATATGTAAATGTGAAGTGGCCTGTAGCGAAGTACTATTCTTCGTACAGCAAGACTGCAAATACTGTGCTGCGTGACGTCGTATGTGGTATAGAGACTTCACAAAGGCCTTATTCACTTTCAAAATGCCATACGGTTTGACGGAACAAGCGCACAAGTTAATTCATGCCCGTACGAAAAGTGCGATCCTTCTTGAGCCGCCTATCAAGAAACTCATAAACACTCAACATACTCGCGTTCAGGCCTCGTATACCGAATTTCACCCAAATCGGACAATAAGAATGCCACATACGGATAGAAGCCACACTGGCTCCTGTACGGTGTGGCTTCTACTGCACAAATCTTCACTAAACTCACGACCCAATACATTTTTATGGACAACTCCCATACCAAACAATTTCCAAATCAGATGAAAAACGCAAAATTGCACCATTTTATTTATGCTCTTAAGTATTATTTCACCGCACCGATTTTCACGAAAATCAAAATTTCTGAGCAGCATTATGTCAAGATGTTACGAGTATATATCAAATTTCACCCAAATCTTTCAAAAAGTGTAGATATTACGAGTAGAAATTCATTTAGGCCATTAGGTATAGTGAGACTATCACTATGCCGATTTTCAGAAAACTCGTGCAAGCTAAATAACCTTCTGCGAAGGCCTCCTATACAAAATTTGATGTAAATCCGGCAAACACTTCAGTCGCTGTTACTAGGTCACAGACAAGTGCACAGACGGATGGACGTCGTTCCACATAAGGAGTCCTTTTTTACTTCGTAAAGAATGCCTAATAAGGAAAGTAGGCCATGATAACAGAAAAAACAGCCAGCAACAAAAAAACAAACAAACAAACAAAAAGCATTAAATATAAGGTGGAAGAAACTGCGAAATATGGAATAAATCAGAAGAATTATAAAGGGATGGCAATGGTAAACAACAAATGTCTAAGAGCTGCGTGAAGACAAGAAGAAAGAATGGAACAGTGGAAAAATGCAGATGTGTGTGAAAGAAATAACAGTCACGAAGTAGGATAGGAAGGGAAGAAAACGAACACGCATGAACGAACCACACGAAACAAGAAGGAGGCTGTCGTGGGTTGTGCCAAGTATACGTGCCGTCGATAGCAGTGAAACACAACATCGACAAGCGAACAAACGGGTGGAATGCAAAGTGAAGGAATCTACCCAATAAAAGCCATATCACTCGTCAGTAGCTTCAAACGACGACTCTGCCCGTCTGCTACAAATATGCGAGATCTGGTTACAAATACTGTAGAATAATTTGAACTTTTCTGATTTTCTGTTACAAATTTATATCACTTTTGTCAGGCGCCTAATGTAACAAACCTACATATATATATATACATACATACATTCATACATACATACACACATACATACATACATACATACATACATACATACATACATACATACATACATACACACACACACACACACACAGTAAATCATTGCTTTATTTTGTGTATCTGTAAAAAATAATTTACGACAGAAACTCAGCTTAGTGACGAAATTAAGAAAAATATTGTTTTTTCAACAATCTTGTTATTAACTCCGTTCCAACACTGGTATCACCCCGTACTGTTTCCAGACCCTCATTACAGGAATGTACAAACTAATCACTTGGAATCCGTTCCGTATCGGTATCAAAGACAATTCCTTGCCTAGAGGAGAATGTAAATTTCGAGCTGTTGAAAATAAAGCGCTGAGGAAGGTATGTGGAATTAGGAAGCTGTCATATGAAAAAATCATAATTTTATGACACTGCTTATGCAGCGATGAACTTCGTGGGTTGTTCAGGTCGCCTAGGATTGTTAGGACATTAACATCCTGAAGGCTACGGCGAGCTGGATGTGTGACTGCGACGGAAAGAAAATAAGGTAATTCACTGTACTTTTGGTGGAGAAACCTGTCGGGAAAATGTTCCCTTCCGAGATCTGGCAGGAGAGGACTGTTTGAGGAAACCAATTCAAAACTTCATTAGAGCAGTGATGAACCTTCCGATTATACCACCACGGTGGTAGTTATGCTTTGCACGGACGGACGGACGGACGGACGGACACACAAACTCTAGCATCCACTAAAGCGGGTGTCACAATAATTAAATAGGCCTAATTATGATCCCTTAGGAAGCTGCACGAGTTTTAATAATACGTATAATCAAGTGGTATGTCTTGAAACTACAGACATCTGTAACTGTACCATACAGGTATATATTTACATGCAATTACCTGCAATTCTGATTATGTATCATTGACTCTAATTTCACAATTCTGAACTTAAATTTTCCACCATCGGTTCCTAGGCAGAATCGCCCTAAAATGTTTATGAAAAATAATTTATTATTAACCATACGCATGTGAACTTACGTAGTATGAACAAATAAAGTAGAATACGGAAGGAAGTAAGAACTAAAGACAGAATGTATGCCATGTACGACAGCACTGGAATTGTTAAGAGGGGGAAATCAAAGCACACACCTTCCTATAAGACCACCAGTATTGGTAACGGAAGTTTGGGGAACTGATAAAAAGAAAAATATAGGTCGTATGCAATGGCAGATCCTACCACGATGTTCTCTCTCTCTCTCTCTCTCACTTACACACACACACACACACACACACACACACACACACACACACACAAAGGATCTCAAACAAGATCATAGGAAAACTTTTATTGAGTTCTGAAAGATTGTGGGAATGCAAAGGAGATTAAACTTGTCCCAATATAAGGACACCAAACTCTTCTTCATATCTAAGATTTTGTTTGTTGATATTACAGAATAAGCTGAAGATTTGCCAAGCAAACTGTATAATAAAACCAGTCGCATGTGAATATAGAACTGCAGGAGATACAAACTTTTATTTCTTTCGCTTCGGAAATTATTTACTTCAGAATCTACTGCAATCAAAACACCAACTTCTCTGCTCAACAGCAGTCGGCACGACAGAATATTAACCTTATGTAATACAACACAGCAAATAAAATTCACAATGGCCGCTGTCCTTAACTTAAAGGAATAAAACACGAGTTAATATTCTACGTTGTAGTTGTGAAAGGGATATGAGAATACTCTGAGTAGTACTTTCTCATAGTACGATGTACATCAGTCTCCGATACGTAACACCGTGTAGTTTGGTACAGACGTAGCTACCTTTCGGAGGAAAGCACTACCTTTATTTTAATTTAATGTGTTCCATGTCCGTGCACTATATTATGCAAAAACACTAATCACCAACAAATGCACAAAGAGAGTTTTATCATCAATCGTAACACACTCCTACATGTTTCGACCCTGCTGGGTCAACAGCACATTCTCACTCAACTATAAAGTGCAACCTTAGTGTAATGATAACAAAAAAGTTCTCCCTGAAGGTGACCCAGCAGGGTCGAAACATGTAGGAGTGTGTCACGATTGATGATAAAACTCTCTTTGTGCATTTGTTGGTGATTAGTGTTTTTGCTCGATTTTAATATTACAAGATAAACAGCAGACCAAGAAAACAATGCAACAAGGCCCGTTCAAACTCTTACGTGGTGCGGGAAACTTCGACAGCGTTTGGTCTGCATGCGGGCAACATGAAGTTCGAGGTACAGAATGAAGAAAGAAGGAGTTTAAATATTCCTCTATTGTACAAGTATGTACATATTTATCCGTGTCTTTTTCTATACATCATTTGCAATAAAGTATAGGATACTGACGGTAACAGGAAAACGTATAAAAATGCAGTTCACAACAACAAATCTAAATTCTAAATCTAAAATTCGGTACACACCGTCGCATCCTGCTGCTGTGGATAATTTTAATATTATCCTCCAATCCACACACACAAACACACACACTTCCCCCACATCACATCTTATTTGCCTGCTTTCAGACTACAATTTTTATACGTTTCTCATCCCTCACTAATTGCCGTAATTGTCTCACTAATTGCCGTAAAAATGGAAGCAGTCGTACAGTATATAGCCTAACAGACGTACATCATATCAAGTATGAATATGATGGGACGTACATACATATAGAAAGGGTGACAGCTTTCGCAGACTTACGGATGTTCCTCTTCCATTCCTTCTTTGGTTTTACGAGAAAATGCTCTTGGGATATGGAAACATACCCATATCTATCCATACGCTACACATGTGCGTGGGATGTAAAGTGACTCAAAACATGGAAAGAAGTAAAAGCAGATAGGACATCGTAGATATACCAGAGACCAAAGCAGCGACAAAAAAATTTGCATATAAAATGCAACAGTTCTTAGGAATCCTTTATATTTGTTCAGCCTTACATGAACCTCCGTGGCATTTACAAGTTATTTTGAAGTTTTTCCCGTTCTTAAATAAAACATTAACACTACACGTTATAATTGCCCACGCACTGTGAAATTTTAATAACAGAGTTGCAACGAATTATTATTTCAAAACTAGAACTACTGAGCGACAATGAGCACTCTAAGTAAAGCGGGATCTATTCAGTAAAGTAAAATACCATAACATTATTTTTTACAACTTTTTGTGTATGTTTACACCGAGACATACGTCAGGCTCAAGAAGTACTCACTACGAGATGTGTGCGTTTCACGAACACGTCTGTAAAGGTTACTGTCCTCTGTGGTGTAACTCCACGTACATTGATTGGCAGAGACGTTTCGGAGGAGCGTATTGCCTCCATATTTACTTTACTCGGTCGCCATTTGGTCTGCTCAGCTGGTAGCTCACCACACAGAAGGTTAAGCAAGCCTGATTTTAGACTCTATGTTCATCTAAAAGACCTATTCGTAAACAAAAGATTTAACACTCCCATTTTTGAGTCACAAATGATTAGTATCTTACTTACTTCGGGCTCGTACAACTGTAGCAGCGGTCTTCTGCATATAACTGTCACGATTACGCTGCAAATTGTGATTGATCTGCCTGCTACAAGCTTCTTACGGGACAAAGATGCTATTGTAAAAACGTTAAATGAAACGTTGGCTCAATAACATCTGTACTTATATATCAAACAGCTTATCAGAGAAGAACAGCAACAGTTTTGATGTGTTAATCGATCTAAAAAAAATTATAATTCGTAAGGAAAGATTCATTCTGGACATTACTGTTTCGTGGGAAACGATCGCGCTGTAAATCTTATACACCACAAAATTTCAATCTCATAATTTAACCCTTTAAAGACGAAGCCTGTCTGTTTTATATAAGGACTCAGCGCGTACCGCGCCGTAAACACTCTCCACTTCGGTTATAAAAACCAGTCTCTTAAGGTTTTATAAGGCAAAAGGTGCTGTTTGTTCTGAGATCCGTACAAAACACATAAACGCAATGTGGGCACCACGTAGAATTTTTTAATGTTAAACCTGGTCGTACGTAAAGTTACCGCTAGGCTTTAAAAGATTAAAGCCTTTCGTGTCCCTAGTGAGACAAGCAGCTGTTCACGTTACGTGATAAAGGAAGTTTAAAATAATTGGCGTTTTGTTTCTGTGTCAGTTATTTAACACTGCTGTCAGTGCCTCAGATAATATTACATACACACTGTTACCAAAAAGTATTTGCCAATGTGTGGCGATAACTGGCAATCAAATGAGCGAAAGGGTGTTAAAAATAGTTTAACTAAGAAGTCAGTTATGTACCGACGATTAACGTTTATCCCTACATAGGAACCTCTTCACACACCAATATACATACAGAGGCCTACTCGATTCTTTGGTGCCATAAGCATTCTTTTCCCGTATGCTCTGCTCGTGCAGTGCCAGCAACATTCATTTCATTACAGCTTCTTTGCAGCTTGCTTGGCGAAGACGTCGCTAGTCTTTTGTCCCGATCGATGAAGCGAAGTAAAGGAAACAGACATGAAGAAGGATAGTGAGCGTCTATAAGCAAGAATTAAGGACACGAATAATGAAGATGTGGTCTACAGCCTACTTGGTACACAACCACAAGATCATCATTAAATTAATGTGTGTCTGTTTGAAAAAAAAAACCCTTCAAGCCCCTGAAAAGAAGCGAAACCTCCAACACGCACGTTATGACGTAATTAACACCTATACCTGTAGAAGAACAAGAGGATAAAATGGAAGCGGAAACTCAAAAACTATGGGAGTGCTGAGTTCAAATCTTATTACACCTCCTTGCTTGCCGACCTTCGATTATCACACTTTTCCCTCATCAATTTTGTAACTGTAATTACAAATATACATTTTATGTTCTTTAAAATTAAAAAACACTAATGATCTCTCAGGCTAGCGGCCAATGGGGTCAACACTTGTACTGAACACAACATACATTCAAAGTGTTATCTCTGAATAATACTTGTACATTAATGAGGTACTTAAATAAATAACTGCGTAAAAAAGATGATGAAAAAGATCCCGAACTTTATGGAACAAGATTCATTGCCATGTTCATAGGACTTACCCTGGGACCACTTGAATGCACTCCATTTCCCCATACATTACTGCTTTGAAATTCAGTTTAATATTATCCTCGGATCTGCAGCTAAGAATCCACAGTTGTCTCACACTTTCTGACTACACGTTTTACGCATTTGTCATCACTGTGTGCTTACTACATGTCCCTTACATCGCATCCTGCCCTCATTTCATCACACCAATTAATGGTTGGTAAGCAATATCATAAAATGTGAAGTTCATTGTTTAAGTCCATGCAATTCCATTTTTATATATTGTGTCTCCCATCTTAGGCCCAAATATGCTCCTATATACTTTTGTTCTCAGAAACCATCAGTCTGTGTTAGTCCCTTTGATTAAAATATTAACCCTCTAAAGACGAAGCGTATCTGTTTTATATAAGGACTCAGTGCGTACCGCGCTGTAAACACTCTCCACTTCGGTTATAAAAACCAATCTCTTAATGTTTTATAAGGCAAAAGTTGCTGTTTGTTCTGAGATCCGTACAAAACACATAAACGCAATGTGGGCACGACGTAGAATTTTTTAATGTTAAACCTGGTTGTACGTAAAGTTGCCGCTAGGCTTTAAAAGGTTAATATCCATGTTCATACACAGTTTCCGGTTTGTACACCTCAATTACTAGATTTTTAAAGAGAATATTGACTGTTTTTTTCCGATAAAATCAGACTACGGAATCGCACAAGACAACCCTCACGATATGGGACACTGACTTTGAGCCTTAGATAATCCCTTAAGTTACAAAGGAACGTACAAAAATAAATTAAAATCCGTTTTTTGATAAATAGTAAGGCAGAGGCTGGTCCCAGTGGCCGCGCGGTCTAAGACGTCGGTCTGCGGTCGAGCGTTTGCTGGGATCGTGGGTTCGAATCCCACCGGGGGCATGGATATCTGCCTCCTGTGTTTGGATTGTCAGGTAGAGGTCTCTGCGACGAGCCGATCCCTCGTCCAGAGGAGTCCTACCGACTGCGGTATGTGATTGTGATCAAGTGAAAATAAACAACCTCGACACCTACTGTGAGTTGGTAGAAGTGGTGAGGACTACGATTACGTAAGACAGAGGGTGTGCTTTGAACCGGCGTTCAGTTTCACAGACATTCGCACACAGACAGACACAAACACAGTCTGTGACTTCACCAAGCACTATTTTCTTTTACAGGGGCAGGGTATGTTGTTTATTTTATACCGTTTTTGACACCCCTTAATCTCCACGTTTGTCGTCGTCGTCGTCGTCGCCCCCCCCCCCCCCCCACGTCCTCCGACAGACTAAACGGTAATGCCGTGTTTAAAAGAGAACAACAATGGAAAAACAGTACGTTGTGTACTTCGATATTCTGTTCATACAGTGCAAGGAAAAGGCAGGAAATAACTTATTCTTGCTGAATTAATCGGCACAAGCAGAACCTAATTTTCTGACTCCACAAGGTTGCATTGATTCGCATAGTTGCAGTACACTGAGACTTCGCTTTCGCAATTTAACGAGTTTCTCGAACTTTTAGAAATGTTTATTATAGAAGTTGTGGGGAATGTAATCTGAGTAGGTGGTGTGAGGAGATTAGGCGGCCTAACTTGCAGTTCCCCTGAGAGCAATAACAATGCTGCTCTCTGCAGGTCCGCATAGCAGACTGGTGGTTCTATTCGTATTTGTCCTGTGCTCAGGAAAATATGTAGACCTATGAAGAATGAAATAGCACAGTATTTAGAAGATATAGAACTGTGCGACTTGCACAAGTTGTATAATCCAGGCCATGGCCAGTCCCCTTACAGATCACGTGTCTCGTTTAGAAAAACAAAAATATTCAGATAGAAAACCTACCATATCCAAACGGTTTACAGTACACATTACCCAGCCAAGGAATTCGATGACTTCTACATACAACAAAGCAGGCCGAAGATAAAAATTACCTCTGACATAGAGAATATTGAGTCTTTACCTCACGTCCCACTGTATGTCTTTACGTACTTACAACGGACAAAGGAATAACTTTGACATCCTACAGAACACAATACTCAGGCAAAAGAAAAATAATTAATTCTACTTGGGCAAACTTTTGTGTGTTATTGTGTGGGATGCACTCCCTTGAGCTACCGTCAGGGCGTACAGTAATTTTCCGGAGAGATAAAACGTAAGCAGGTACCAGTCTTTGTTCCATAGTTTTCCGTTTGAGTGACGGAAAGATGGAAGATAAATTAAAGTATTTGAAGACATTTATACTTGGTGAGAAACAAAACATTTTATATGGTTCCAGCACAAAGGCACCACAATGGAATATTTAACCAAGAAACTTAAGATCGTGGAGCCAGGAATAATGAGTGTGAATGAAGAGATAAAGTTGGCATGTCTACGGGAAACATAAAAATTACAGTTTCCTTGCACTACCTGTGCTAGCAGGACACACAATTCCTCAAGCGGTATGCGCAAATTCCATATTTATTTTTGTATGACACTATAGGCTACATCTCTAATGAAGAATTATATCTAATTGACTGCTATAGATTTAATACACAGACTTTTAAGATTGCATATGTATCTGTGAATAGTCACTCGGTAAAATGACAAAACCGTAACCTCATTTTCTTATCGCCGCACCTTTATATACTGATTCCACTTTGTTTCATATTAAAAGAGGTCAATATGCCTAGCTGATTGAGCTACAGATGTAATCTTCAAGAACAGAAATTTACGTATAGTTTATCAATAACTTTGTGGTGAACGCTGTTCGTAATGTTCAGAAATTAAATTATGCTATTAAAATTAAAGTCATTCTGCTGTGGTCTATTTAATGAAGCTCGCAGTGTCCAAAATACATACAGTCGATGAGAGACGAATGAAGATGAATACAGGGCTATGAAAATGGAAAATCACTGGAAGAAACCTAATTACTCACAGAAACATCTACCAGTGCCATTTTTCCATCACAAAACCATACTGGCTCTCCTGGCATCGAAGCCAGGCCGCCGGGTTGAGATAAAAGTGACTAAATAACATACGTGCTTCCATACTCATATAAATGCGTACTTAGAAAGAAACATCCAAATATGCACACATACAGATATACACACTATATATGCACATGCAGATATGGCGTGTACAGAGAAGAATGTGCCATAAAACCATCACCTTTTCAAAAATAAAATAAAAAGAGCTGGTTTAATTCCACGTGTGAATAACTGAACACTGTCCTCGCTTGGACTTCCGTCTGCCCTGCGTCTGGTGTTTCTTTCCATCTGCGATTCCATGTTGCGTCATAAGCACACTGGCTGCTGCCATATAATGCTGCTGATTATGAATTGTTGATGCTGGAAGCGAGAAGTACCCACTCTCAAGTGCAGAAATATTACTGACATATACACGGCGGGGTGTCAAAGTACCTTCATCTTTCCTGCACTACCCTTAATGTACGGATCTTTTGTTAAAGAAAATTCGGGCCTCCCTTTTCTAAAATACGGAAAGTGCCTTTGTGTCCTTTATTATTGCATGAGCCACGGGTTTCCTGATGCTTCCAGGAAAATTAACGAGTTTTAGAATGGAAGGTATGAAATGAGAAAGGAGAAGTTTATGTACCTTCACAGAAATATATTCACTTCACTGTTTGGAGAGAAGAATGGGAAAGAAAAACTTGAATATAGGTAGGATATATACATAATAAATTATAGAATTCATTGAACAATACAAAATGGATAATTCCTTGAAGATGGTAAGTAAAAAGTACAGAGAGGTTGCAAGTGGACTAAATTCTCAGCAATTAAGACACTTCACTTCCTTCATCGCACTCTGCGGAATTAAATATGGCATCTCGTACTTACCTTAATTAACGACATGAACATGCGCAAAGGAGGAGGCCAATCTTGCCAGATGTAGACAAGCCTTCAGTGCTCGTCACTCAGCAAAAGGCGTCGTGTAACAAACAAAATCTTAATGACACCTACTAGTCGAACATTCGTTGAAATTTCACCGCAAAATTTTGACAAACTCTATCCCTAACTATGGTTACCGCACGTAACCCTTTCTTTGAACTACTGTATACTTCAATATCGCAATTTCACTAAATATTCACGCTGTGAGCCGATCCCGGTGGCTGCGCGGTCTAAGGCGTGAGTCTGTGACCCCTTGTTTCCTGGGATTGCGTGTTCGAATACTGCCGGAAGCATCGATGTCTGTCTCTTGTGAGAGTTGTGTTTTGTCAGGCAGAGGTCTCTGCGTCGAGCTGATCACTTGTCCAGAGGAGTCCTACCGAGTGTGGTGTGTCTGAGTGTGATCGTGAAGCCACGACAATGAGGCCCTGTCCTGCTTTTTGCCCAACACCACACAAAATATCTGAATAATCAGCACATGCCGGCCGAGATTCATAACTATCAAGTATAGAATACAGGCCACAAGCGCCACTGCTTATCCAACTCGCCCCGTATAAACAAATATCGCTGGGAGAACAAAGGTACAATTTCAATTACGAAAATAAAATTTGGCGTGCGTACTTAGTTTGATGAAACTGACAACGGCACATTCCACAGTGAAAAAATGCAGTTAATTGAGTAATATGCCAATGCAATTACACTGCATCATACCACACAATTTAAATTAGACCAAGTTAACTGATTCTGAGGGCCATCACAGCATGAAAGTCCGTTCAAGGCGATCCGTAACTACAGACACAAAGTTAACAATAAAACGTCCTTGCTTACTCTCAACATTCTAAGCTTCGGTTGCCTGTTTACAATACAAATGTATCGAAGTGCTACAAAGTTACTGCTATTGCTAATATAGGGAATGGTCTATAAACTGAACATAATGCGATGAATTTACAATCAGTGCCTTTGTATTACCACAGTTACGTAGCCGTGTGTTGGTTAATTTCTTTCTTAATCTGAGAGTTCATTACTTACATTTGTTAGCTAGTTAGTTAACTACTTAGTTCTTCCGCTGGGTGATTGTCATTTAGTTTTTAGGTTGCTACTCTTTTGTTTTTAGGTTATTCATAACTCGTTGGTTGAATGGTTGCTCGATTTACAGGTCTTAGACCAGTTTTTTGGCTCACTTGACAGGTAGTTCTTTACGTGGTTATTCTGTAGTTTCCTAAAATAAAGATATGTGCCGGATGCTGCTCCAAAGCAATACAATGAAAGGGAAAAAGACGACAAACAACAGTGGTTACAGTTATACACACACGGGCGAGCGAAATGTGATAGGCTGCTCTTATATTTACAGCAGTAATTTGATTCCCTGTTCTGAAATACGTTATATATAGGCAATTATAAAACCAACCTTCTCATTGAAATATTGCTACCAATATTTGCATTTAACAGTGCTCAAAAATTCCCAGAATTTTGTGTGTAACGTATAAGATACTTCGATATAAATAGAATCCGCTCGTTTTTTATATCGTGCAAACTTTATTTACCTTTACTTCGTAATGCCGCATTATAAAAAGCTTTCCATTCGTGTATAAAATTAAAAAAGGTACATGTAAAAGATTCATAAAAAGTTATAAAGCCACATTCATATAACCGAAACCTCTACAGGCCCGCTCATGCTATAAATACCAAATACAGGAGCAAAAGTTGTTTCTCGCACATTTATTTATCGGTAAAGTCTCTTCTACCAATACATAATGAAAGATACTTTATTAATTTAATTCACCTACAAGTGAGAACCGTCCGTACTCCTTCGTAATGTTAAGAATTGACTAATACTTTGCCACAGTTAACTACATGAAGAGCGAAAGATATTCGCGTTTATCAGCTATCTACTCATCTGAGGCGATTTGATTTTGCCACCTGTCAAGTACGTATTAATTGCCACTAAAAGGATTTATTTCAGTTTTTTTCAAATTTAGCCCACTTTTAAGTAATGCTTTCGCCACCCATTCCAACGACAGCTTTGCCGCGGCACTAACCTGTCCATAGTACTTCTACACGAGTCGTACCTGTTTACATATCACTGCAACGAAAACGAGAAATTTTACCAGCCTAAGAAGGCTCTACCTGTTTTTGTTAGGATAGAAAACTATTGTCTGAACGGAAGCTGAAAGAAGTGAAACGCGGAAAATATGGTTGAGTTAGAAACGAGCATCATAGCTGACGAACCAGGAACGGATCAACTAAAGGGCCTGGAAGCCGGAGAGCTGATTCAATTTCGACAGAGGCAAAGCGTGCTATTCGCACTCTGTTACGCCTTTCGTTTGTTTGCTGAGTACGTTGTGTTTTGGTTCTCATGCGAGTCAATCCCACCCACTAAGCCATCTAGCATTTTCTCTTTAAAACGACCAATCCTATTTCTCCTGTGTTCAAATACGAGCTATAAAGCTCCTTTGGCGAATTGCACGTATAATTTATTTTCTTACCAAATCTGACTTATTTTCGTAAAAGCAGAGGTAACGCTGTTCCTGTACACGCCTTGAAGGCATAAGATGAAGTCAAGGTACAGCTCCGCTCCTTGCTAACTTCGGCTCCAGATGGAGGTGATTCTTGCTTTGGTCACCTTACCCCGCGAAATTAAACCCTGGTAAACATTGTATAGGAGGCTCTGTGGGCCCCACAGCCAGTCTGGACGTTTCGCAGAAGAGATCGCGCAGCCCGTAGCGCAATCACTACACCAAGTACGCAATTCCAGCTAGATTTAATTTCATACAACTCAGTCTGCATCAGTCTGTTGTTAATCTTGAAAGCGTTTATTTATTTATTATTTATTTATCTATTTATTTATTTACGACGAAGTTGTCACGGCGGCAACTACAAAAAATAGTATCTTCGGCGCTTTGTCGCTGTTGTCTTGCACAGATACGCCGACGTTTCGGAGACATGTGCTACCTCCTCCTCCTACCGTGAAGCTGGAGGCAGCAAATGAAGAGTACACAGGCATTCATTTCATTATAAATTTTTTGAAGGCAATAAACGAGATGCAGGTGACGGACACAGACGTCCGCTTCCCAAACTTGGCGAATCAAGCACTGAGACATTCAGCAGAGCATACAGGCGGTGGCGAGACATGGGATCGTTCATCGGGGAGCGTGGCGTACTAAAAAACGTTTACGACCAGAAAGAGGTATTGCGAACTGCTCAACACAGTCCGCGAAGAAATGTTCGCCGACTTGCCAATCAAACGCGCTCAGCTCGAATGCAGGTGTGGCGAACTTTACATCAGGAAGGACTCTATATATATATATACCACTATCGATGTGTACAAACTCTAGATCCCCATAACGACGCAGTAGGTAACGCCGGACTGGGCGAAAGCACGGAATTGCAGAACATGTTTTGTTTTGTAATGAGGGTCAATTTACACAAGGTTCGTTAACCTGCTGTTACAACGCCCATGTACGTATACTCGTAGCAACCAAACATTCCTCACCATTCCACTGGAAGCAAACTCCAACATCCCCTTCGCTAAACGTGCGAGTATATTGCAGTTCCATTGAAGATAAACTAATTAAGCCATTCGTTCTTGAGGGTTGTTTAACATCGGACTCGCACCTTCATTTCTTGCAGGACAAACTCACACGTCATTAGGCAGATACTTCTGTCCAGGCCGTATTAAACATGTGGCTGCAAAACAATAACGCTCAACCACATCTCAATCGACAACGCGCAAGAAGAACCGATGCTATTTCTGTCGTTGGATTGGTCGCGGACATGCCTTTTCTTGGCCACTCCACTACCATATTTAATACCCGAATATTTTCAGTTGTTTAGGTATGTGGAATTGGTACGAGTATATCAAAATAAACCCTACACACCAGATGAATCCTTACGGACTATCAGGAAGGATTCTACTGTCAGTTGAAAAAACTGTGAAATCATAAACGAAGCAACAGTACTGTTTTATAACTAAATCGAGGGTGCACAGCTAATGCAGGCCACTTCGAAAGCAAGCTGCTGAATTACGTACGTTATGTTGAAATTTACGCTACAAAAAAAACATGTAACTACGTAACGTCTGAGATCACTACCCATAATGATATCACATTCATTACTGAAAATAAGTCGGTCAGTAATCATCTTAAGTTTGGCAGACGTTTCGTGGGGCACACTGAATTACATACGATAAATCTGAAATGCTCCACTACCTATCACCTGCTCAGGAAGTTTTCTGAAGCAATAAGTAAATACCAATTATTCAAGTCAAATCAATTCCTTATTACAAATGTGTTAACACAACAGTCGCAACGCAGTTAGAGACAGAACAGTAACATAAGAGAAAATACATCCAATAATAAACCATAAACATAAAAACATACAAAAAATAAGGACAAATCACATCAGGCTATAGACAGCATAAATAACATTGCAATTCTTAAAGTAAAATGGTTAAGAGAGATAATTTTTTGCCGAACATATTGACAGTTCAGTTCAAATCAATTCAGTTCCATTCAATTCAATTTACTGAAAAGCACGCTTAGCAGCGCAGGGCTACTTGCTGTGCGAACAGTCGAATGCTTCAGTACACAAGCACAAAGATACAGTAAAATTACACGACTAACAAAACAGAAACAAGGCGAGGGATGTGTGAATGCTAAGAACAACATAAACAAAAATGTATTTTAAATTAGTGAGTAGAATATAGCCTACTACTCCTACTACTACTACCACCACCACCACCACCCCCACTGCTGCTACTACTACTACTACTAATAATAATAATAATAATAATAATAATAATAATACGAACACAACAAACGTATTTGTATTTTATGATTAGCATAATTAAATTAACAAATCCTTAAGCAAAACAGACTTCGCTTGAATATAACAGTATCTCAGCTGATTTACCGCCCATGAGCATCTAGCAGCAGAACGGTCGCCATGTTAGAACTAACATAAAACAAGCAAAACTCGTGGAGTTTGTGTCAGCACAATAATAATATAATAACGTTATATAAAAGGCGTAGCATAATCTAAGAGTACTATTGTGGAAACTGACTTTACACAATACGTTGTTCGAGAATAACTACTCTAAAGAAGAAACTAAGATGCCACGAGAGTGTGAAATACCGAACAGAAACCCCTTTTAACCACGAAGGAAGCCACAGTATCACACTGACGTTTTGCCTGACATTTCACTCCGTAAACAAAAAGCGTTTCGTCTAGTACACCTCATTCATCTGTTTGCCTACACAGAGCATGCGTCTTTGCCCTGTGCTTCATTTATCCTCGGGGGTTTGCATACAGCAGAGATCTCACTGGTATACGGACTAAAATGTTTGAACAGAAATGTTTGGACACACGGAGTTGACCTTACAATGGCTATCTACAGTCATACGCCGGTATTTAACGTTCTACATAGACGATGGTAACCGTAAAGGCACAGGTCAATGGTACGACGTCCTGGCGGCCCGAACATTGGCACTGTGGTTCCGAATCCGACTCAGAACATAGACGTTTGACTGCGTTTTTATGCGTGTGCGTGCGCGCGCGCGCGCGCGCTGTGTCGCATAGGGGCTGATCCGCTGCCCAAGGACTCAAAACAAATATCTACAGGCGGGATTCAGAAACTAGGAAAACGGGAGGGCCTGGGTTGTTTCGGCATGTAACTCAATAAAGATGTGTCTTTAGATATCAAGAAGGTATAAGAGAAGAAGGTGTATAGCTCCTCTCATTCTTAACCTCGGCACTTGATTGAGGTAAGTGGTAAGCCTCGCGACGTGGCGGCTTTACCCCGAAGAAAGAATGTCATAGACATACAGGAGGTAAAACGGTAAAGTTGTGTCTGTAATGATCATGGTACAAAGACGCATGGAGAAGAGGAGCTCACCTCGGTACTGGATAGGAAGATGGGCGGTCCGATTTACGCTGAGGCCACTTTATCCCCAGTACAATACAAGATGCCTATTTTACAGTAGGCTCTTTAAGCCGGAGTCTGAATGCGGTGGCGAAGAAAAAATTTTTGCCAGTGCTGATAATCGAATCACTTCAATGAACAGCGTTAATGAAAATTTTTGCTCTCGCGGTAGTGAACGCATTTCGTAACACCATGGAATTTATTCAACAGCTCATTAGCGACTGCTCAGGAAAAACAGTCACGAGATGCGGTGAAAGAATGCGGTCAGTATTAGTTATGGCGTTTTAAACAAACCTTCAATTCCTGACATTTCACCAAAAAATTATATTTGTAAATACCTGCTGACCAAGTGTTACGGAGTTAATGAAAACATGAGGTTTCTTTCCTTTTTCTTGTTTAAGAAAGAACTCGTTACCAATTTCGGATAAACGTAAGCATGTCGTGATTCGTCTCAGTGCTAGCCGAGGTAATCTGCACTTACAGATCAAATATTATTCCTTTTCCCACATTCTTTCCGATTTATAACTCACAGCGTTGCCTCCGACATTTCACATTTTATAACACCTTCATTGGACTCAGCATTGTTAAACTAATAACCTATCACCATCGCCGCCGCCGCTGCCACAGCCGCCGCCACTGCCACCACCACCGCCGCCGCCGCCGCCGCCACCACCACCACCACCCAGTGACTTTTCCACCTACAAGTGCCTTTCAGCAACCAGCACATTCCACTCCTTCCTGCCCTCTTAAAAGTGCTCCCGTTCTATGCGCCCAGTCACCTTTATCCACCCCCACTCTCCTTCCTCATTATGCTCTGTGGTCTCCCCACTGGTCGTTTATTTGCCATCTTTACGTGGGCCCCCTACGTCAGAAGGTACCACTGTATACTTAATTTCACCCAGTGTTTGTCTTTCAGATATTGCCTAATGACCTGGTTTCGCAGTTTACTCCTCCACTTTGCTTCTGAACCCTCCGTACAAAACGCTCCTTAAATTCTTGTGTCTGCTTAGTCCCACATTTATCTCATTCTGTCTCCACTTTCATGATCCACATATCAAACCAGAGTAGCAATTTGTTTTTACGCAACTTCAGCCTCTTCTGTAGCTTGCAACACCCAAACCATACCGCCAACAGTCTCACAAAATTTTTAGCCTCTGTGCAACTTCTCTGTACCATCCCCTTGGATTTTTTCCATTTGATAAAATTTTACGACCCAAATAAAAACAAAGCTTTTAAGTTTCTTTAAAGTACACTTCATAATGTTTTATTACATTAAGGCAAGAAACAGCGGGAAGGAAATCTAATACAAGTAGTGAGGAAACACAGACAAACAACTATACACTTAAAATAAATGTTTAATATCCTCGATTTATATTTCCTCTCCTTCAACGTTGTGGGCTGCACATAAAACTGGATACGTACGCTACGGAGAAAATGTAAGGGAGCTGTTAAGAGCTTTGACGTGTTTCTTCTGTGACTGTGAAGCACTTTATCGCTGGAATCAGGACGCGCAATACTGCAGAACACACAAACAGTTCCTATCTTGTCTCCACTAAATTAACGCCTGTAGCTATGAAGGATGTACACTGCATTATTTATGTGCTGATACAAAACAAGTCCGTCTCTGTGTAGTAACTCATTTGAACAGACGTCACGCGTTCAAGTCGGGAGTGGTATATGTCTTCTTCAGCCAAAGAATCTGCAACACTGCTTTTAAAAAATTCGTGATAAATCTTCCGGCAAGAATTTGTGTCTGAACGTGACATTTTACTGGCTGGCACTTCTTATTCTTATCTGGGTTCGATTCTTGGGCTGGCTACAGACTGCACCACTGTTTCCCAACTACGATTCCACGGAACAACAATGCGGCGAGAAATAATAGAATAAATATTTTTAAAAAATTTTGAAAGACCGCGAAAACTTCCAAAATTCCTCGAAAGACAGGAAAAATGCTTCAATTTTCTCTTACGGTGTAGGATGACTTCTACGTATATAGCAGGTCTTTATATATAGAGTTCCTTGACAATAATTTAGCAGCAACTGAACTGCGATCCGCACTTCCTACTTCTACTGGCCTCTAAACCTTTTCATATGTGGGGGTTCTTCCAAGGGAAAAAGGTTGGCAAACACTGATATAGACTGATCAATCGCTCAAGATGAATGCTGTGTTTAAATGCTAAAAACTCTGTCAGATTTATCTTACAACCTGACCACTTGTTTATTTCTACCACAATTCAGAAGGGCTTCGAATATCCAACAGTTTCGAGTGTACATGGTTCGAACCCCGGCCTGAAGCTGCTTTGTAATATGAGCGATATTTGAAGGAAAATTACTTCCTAGCGCCTACCCATGCCACGAATTCTTTTCCTTCTTCCACCCGAATTACCGTTCACAGCCACCATCACAATCCTAATCCCTTGCTCAAGGTAATCACCAATCCCACGAAGCAGAGTTCTTCTGACGCTCACAGCGCCCCGCTGGTGTAAATACACCTGCAACTGTGCAATTCTAATGAATACTGTTGCGCTCACAACAGCCGCCAATTGGCCCTATTCTCAGGTATAACGATACTACGGAAAGAATTCCCCTGGATCGACCCCCTTCACATCCCCTTGAAGATATTCGCTTTCCTCTGCAGCGTATGCTCTGTGTTCCTCTTCAGTTTTCTAACACAGGAAGAAGAACAAACGACCATGGCGTTGAATTTGTTGTCACTGGCCGGGTGGAGGGTGGGGGGGGGGGGGATCTGGCGAGGGGATGGGAACCTCGAGTGTCATCACACCCACCATTATTGGGATGCCTTTCTGTGGTATATAGATGGTAAATAGATGCAGTCTGCACCATTGTAGCTTAGTTCTTTAAGACCCGTTTTAGTGTGATCCTCTTATACCCGTATAAACATGTCTCTTAAATCCTGTCTTCCCTTCAGGTAATACAACCAAACTGCTGCACACGTATGTTCCTCCCAGCTGCGCTACCCGTCTGCTTTACGTCGTTCTCCTCGACCTTATTAACAAAACAATATTCGGTGAAAAGTAAAATTATCAAAGTTTTCATACGCAGTTGTCCAATTCATTCCATTGTTTCATCTCTGTTAATAACGTTTATAAAATGTGAATATACAGGGAAAGCAATTAAGCTTCGAAAATTAAATCGAAATTCCCAACACCCATAATAATGTCTGCTTTCTAATATAACTCTGAATCCAGACTGTTAAATTACTCCCTGGTACGGGCTCCGTATTTGAAATTGGATAATTTTGCAGCCGGTCAACAAATTTCGTCGTTTTATGGCACCCTGTGTTTCAACACCGTATCCACAAAAGCCCATCACTGCACCCTGTTATCCGCTGTCTGAATCCATTCCGCTGTTTCAAAACCTACGTACTCTATGTTCCTCAGAGAACCGTTCTAACATTACCCTCCCAACCCTGACCGATTTAAGACATTTCTGGGACCGATGCACAAATGAATTTGGTGGGCCTTCTTATGCGTAATCCTTAACTGACAATTCTGACAGAGCGATGCAAGCACCTACACATAAAATGTGTCTCACAAATTTTCAAATACAGCGAGCCTTCTTGTGGCCCCCCGAATTTTGGGGCCCATGAATCTGTACAGATCGTCAGAGCACTGAAACGGTCACAGGCACAGCTAAGCCATCATCTCTATTTCTTTAAAGTTTCCACACCAACATCCGTATTTTTTACCCATCTTCAGCTTTCATATCCCCGAAGACGTCTTGCAGCCAAACTAACAATACTTACTGAAAATATAATGTATGGTAACCGACTTAGACTGCAAGATTAACACAAGGGGTTGTACTATACAAAACTTGGCGTTAGCAGGCGCATTCCTGGAAACAAGAACTGGTGATTGAACAAATAAATACATTAATTTGCGCTATGTGTCCTGCCCATCTTATCTGAGACGACCACTAAGTCAAATATAATAAGCAGATAAACCGGTGAGACAAGAAACTCTACATCAATAGTTGGACAATATTACAGTCTGTTTCCTATGAAAAGTAAAATCAAACTTATAAAGGGCTGGTAAAGCATTCCTCCGAATTCAATTTTAAATAACCATGGCCAATTTTGACAACAACGATTATTCTCCTCTGTTTGTGGTAGCTCACTTTTCCACTGAATAAGTTGTATGTATGTATACAAGCCTTGTCTGTGGGTAACACACAATACTGCTAGATAAGTAACATCCAGGAAAACGGAACACAGAATCTATCTCCGGACTATGAAACCCAGAGAAAATATCATCTGTAAATATGTCACGTGTTATTTTCCATCGCACCCTTGGTGCTCAATATAACTTTAAATGCTTCGGAATTTATGCTCGTTTTAATTTAAACTTCCAACACCAAAACGTCGTATGCACTTTCCGTTGAGTCATGTTATAATTTCAAACGGTCAGTTCCACTGGCAGACCTCTAACATAAGACGATGAGAAAACGCCCCCGTGGAGCATGTCAAGCGACGCAGACAAGAAAGGCAATATACGTATAAAGTAACAGTAAAGCGCGTTCGCATAACCACTGTTGTCGTAGAAACCAAGAAATATTACATATTCTGAGAGCGTGTCTATAGTCTTAGTTATGCAGTATTCAATGCGCATGCGTCACATTATATTTTCATCTGCGTTCTGTTGGGATCTACCATATTTTTCCACTTTATCTCATAAACGGCAAGATTTTCGGAAAAACGTTATTGAACATAAAGTTTGTCCTGATTTTCTCTACACCTTCTACCTGAAAAAATTCTAATTCTAAGAAAAATTCAGTCAGGTGTTATTATAAATGTGGCCTACATACAACTTCACGTGAACTAGCTGTTATTCATGTCATCTTTAATGAAACGTGAATTTTCTCGACAGACTTTCGAAAAATACTAAAATATCAAATTTCATGAAAATCCCTCCAGTGGGAGCCCAGTTGTTCCACTCGGACGGACGGACAGACATGATGAGATAATAGTTGCTTTTCGCAAAATAACACAGTTTGCTGTCCTGCTATTTCGTACAGGTAACACTATACGTCAAAAACCCATTTATCCAAGATACTTTCCGTTAATATACACAACAGGTGTCGTCTCTGTTGTGAACTTAACATCTATGCTGTAGAAGTTCTTTTATCGCGTGTAGTATATATATATATAAAATAAAATAAAATAAAATAAAATGTCATTCATAATTACACCACTGAAAACAATTATAAAAACACGTAGACAATATTTGATCTTCCAGATTTTTCACACAAACCTGTTCATATTTTTTAAGTGACCTTATTTATCGATGCTGTGAACAGCTAAAATTGTACAGCGTCGGCCGTAGACACAGGAGAATACAGCATCCTGGTAACACTGTTGGAAACAGGAAAACA
The DNA here is from genome assembly GCA_013340265.1 of Coptotermes formosanus. NCBI lineage: Eukaryota > Metazoa > Arthropoda > Insecta > Blattodea > Rhinotermitidae > Coptotermes > Coptotermes formosanus. Next base: position 323,723 of record BLKM01005581.1, read on the forward strand.
GAAACACGGAGATAAACCTATTCTAGTGCCATATTCTCCAGCACAAATACCATGTGGGCTGGCCTGAGATTGAACCCGCGATTTCTGGGAGATAGGCCGGCGATTAAGAGCCTGAGCCGTGGCATGGGTGTTCGTTCACGTCGAATTTTCCAGGGGTAAAATAATATGCCATGAGGAAGGTGGGCACAATTCTACTAGCGCAAGAGAAGCTGCAGTGGCATTCTGCTGCTCGTATTTTCCATAAAGCAACGATACTTTCTAGGTTGCCTAAACTACATTCAACTTCTCAAAAAGGGTCTGCTACAGGGAATTAGTCTACCAGTTTTACCAACTTCCGTAACTTCAATATTTGTACAACATGAGCACCTTTTTTACGAGAAAATCTCTATGTCAGTAGAACAAACTTCACTACACATAAAACTGAAAAACTTGCAATAATCAAACCGAAGAAGTACGTGCACGGGTAAAGCTGGGAAACTTACAATACTGAAATAGAAGAGGCAGGTGCAGCGGTAAACTCTGCACTTGTATTCAGAAAGTGTCTCTTTCGAATCTCGGCCGAGACACCGGACATTCTTTATTTTCCTCAGTCCTCCCAGGCTGTTCCACGATAGTAGCGCAATCGAACCGCGGCCGCTTCCTTCAGACTCACCTTTCACTAGTCATCGTACCGTCCGACGCCATAACCTGTAGTCTTGAGATGACTGCGTCATCACATAAACGACAAATAAACAGTCAATTATTTAGGATGTGTAATGCTAATCATAATTACAACGCACATCCGCCTAGAATTATCAGTAATATATATAACATGCGTAAAGAAAAGTATTTAAAACGGAAGGACGGTAATACAATTACAAAACGTGGCACTGTTATCACGCTAAAAATGCTATTCACTCATAGAAAGATGACAATGAGTACAGGAAAAGAGACGAAACTAATGCGTACCATATATTTCCGGTCCAACATTAATAACTATAACAAATATGTTTATTTATTTATTTATTTATTTATTTATTACTTATTTAATAACGATGTCCGTATCTGAGACTGCTGGCATATAGCGTCGAATGACAGGATGATCAAGCAAAGAGTAAGGAACTGTAAAGGAAACTTCCGGCCTCTTTCACGGTACCACCCCGGCATCCGGTTAGAGGGAACAACCTTGGTATTAGATGGAGGTAAATATTTAGCTTCAGGTCGCGGCTACTTTACTCTTGGTGAACAGCATGACTTACACATTGAATGTGAGGATGGGTGGACCACCGAGCCTGTCTGAAGACTCTGGAGAAGAGGAAAATCACGTGTTCCAGCTGGGAATCGAACATCTGTTGTCCAGCCCTTAGCCTAGTCAGTACATCGACTGGGCTATCCCGGCTCCAGAATGAGTTGTGTTCATACAGATAGTTGTGGGTACCCGAGCAGGCCCAAGGACTGATGAGTCAATATTACAAATTCTTAATAAAATATTCGCATCTTACACTCAGAATCTTTCATCGGACTCGATTCACACTGCCCTATGGAAGAAGCATTTTCGGTACGCTTCAGTTAATCCTGATTTTAATTTTCTACGCCTCCAGTGTTGTTAAAACATTCATGTACGCCTTGCAGTTGTCCGTCCCTCTTGTTATTTTCATTTCTCTGCTTTACCCCCACGCACTAAATCATACGCCTTCAGCGTTCCTTCCAGAACCACCCATGACCAACCCTGACCTTACATGAGAATGCAGACAACAAAACAAAGAGATTACAAAGGGATTCGAATGCAGCATCTGGAATAAAAGAAACGCACTTTTCTTCATATAGGCCAACAATGTTTATACCTTACATTTCGCTGTCAGCCTGACGGAGCTTGCAAAATTTATAGCACGTACGTGGCGTTTTTCGGCGTTTATTTTACGAAAATGTCGGTTTTTCAGGCTAGACGGGGCGAATCTTTAAAGATCACTGTTCATTACATGTAAGGCAAGCTCTACCGTTAAGAGAGTCTGCATTTTTATACGCAATTTATTTATGAGTTTTATACGATTCGCACAACAAACATCAACTTCTTCCCTCTAGAGAATCCACCCATTTCACTTTCCAACAAAAGCTCGCTTTTCTCTGTTAGGTACGACCTGAATCCATATATACACATAATGTAAACGAATAAGAACATATTTTTGCCATCTGTAGCAGAATTCCTTCCTGCGACCACGTCAAGGCTAAATCAAAAGGATAAAGGTGCCATAGTAAGCAAAATCCCCGCTATACTCATCAACCTGCCGTGTCACAGCCTACAAATGCGTCTCGCAGGCAGGTTCGGGCATCGCCTTGCGCTTCGCGAAACTTTCCATCCCTAATTAGCTTTTCGGTTGGCTGGTTACTTCTTAAAGACGAAGCGTATCTGTTTTATATAAGGACTCAGTGCGTACCGCGCTGTAAACACTCTCCACTTCGGTTATAAAAACCAGTCTCTTAATGTTTTATAAGGCAAAAGTTGCTGTTTGTTCTGAGATCCGTACAAAACACATAAACGCAATGTGGGCACCACGTAGAATTTTTTAATGTTAAACCTGGTGGTGTGTAAAGTTACCGCTAGGCTTTAAAAGTTTAATGGTAGTATGAGTAATAATATGCTAGAGAGGATCTGGAGGGAAACGGTAGTGACCTGATCATGAAAACGTCCCGCCGTGACCTGATCAAGAAAACGTCCCGCCGTTTCCTTAGACGGACTGAGAAAAGTCGGTTCCAGCTGCATGTCAGTAATTTCCTGCGGACGGCTTTGAAAGATACAGTGGGTTTACGAAGTCATTACAAAAACGTAAAACGATGAGTAAAACTGAATATTTTTGTATACAGAAACATAGATGCAGAAGCATTTTGCAACAAATGCAGGCCCCTACGACGCAGAATATAAAATAAAATCCTGGGATTTACTGTACGCCACTAGTCTACGGTATTTCTTGTGCCCTTTATTGACCGTCTTCCGTTTCCAGTACATTTCCATGTGACTCACTTCCTCGTCCCTAGGGTCCCAAATCTTGCCGGGTTCCAAGAAACTTGTATCGGAGCTTCCATAATGTCGGGAAAAAGGGGGACGGGAAGTGAAGGAGTTGCAAATACTAAAATAAGTTTCTTGTAGTGTTTTAGGATGTTATAAAAAGAGCTAGAGGAAAGGTCTTAAGGGAATTTTTGCAACTGCAATTGTTACTGTGTATGGAAGAGGAGTGATGTGAATTTGGATGGGTGGGTGTGTAACACTAGCACAATATAGTATCCTCAAACAGGTAAACAAAGGAAAACTGAACGTAACAGCCACGGACTAAAAAACAAATAGGAAATAGAAACTATATAAAATCATGTATAATTACTTTTCTTCGCTCCCCGCATCGTAAGTAAACTTAGTAACGGAAGTAAAATATCGATCAAGAATAATGTATTTAAATATACGTGTGGACAGAGCATCATCGAATTTGTAGTGCTACTGCTTGTACAAACAATACGAAATATAGCTATTCTAAACTTTGCTGTCCATGACTAATATTAAGGTTAAGGAGGGAAGCGATAAACTTGTGACTTATTTTGTAGCAAAACAACCCGTTAAGTAAAGCCGCTAGACGATTCATGTCTCCTGGATGTTACGCTGTTTTGTTAGGTTACCAGTTCACAACATTTCGAAGGCACTACGATCCGTTGGAGGCTCTGGAAATATTTACCCAACGGCACAGCGCAAAACCCCAGAGGGCTTGAATCTTCAGTAACACCGCTGTAAGAACCTCAAATCTCGTAAAAAAAAAGGCACGCTAATATCATCTTAGAGTAGCCTAACTTCACATTTATACACGCTACAACTGTGTAAATTCACGCCGTAACGCGGCAGACGGGTTTAACTGCGGGATATGGTGAGACAAATTCAGTAATACCTGCTTATGATGAAGTGAAATCAAAAATATCAAGTCAGGACACGGAAATATCATAAAGGCTGTTGTTCTTGTTAATAAATCATAGGCCCGCATACTAAATAAGCATTGAAATTCTAAGTCAAAAGAGCTTCTAGACCCTGAAGATGGAAGCGTTACACTTCTCCAAATCTACGATAAGTATTTACCAGTCGACAGCATGTAACAAGGCGTAGCTGTTCACCAACACGCTATGAGAATTTCAAATTTAAAATTAGAAGAAAGACATTCAAAATCATTCCATATATTAGTATAAACACGGACTTGTTACGTTCTTACCATAAAGACAGAAATGTGCTACAGAAAGACTAAAGAATGAGAAGAAGTATAAAAAGGACAGACTTGTACGCAGAGAATATGGAATATTTCATCGCTCTCTTCCGCCAAAATAGAATAGTTTATTAAGAATACAGAATTCTACGTAAATGAAATGTGTTCTAGCAACGCAGACTACGTGCACAAGTAGGTCCACCGTTAGGAGTTGTTACGATATTAGAAATTACGAAGACAAATCTGTGTCTAACAAACCTTAACCTTTATCCTGTTAATGTGGAATATATGGTGAGCTGCTAATAATGCCAGCACCAGTAATGTGTAATATTCGGTGACCTACATTTGGCAACGCTGAAAGGAGCCTCTTTGTCTCTCTCTCTCTCTCTCTCTCTGCATAATGTCTCAACACTGAATCAATCGTGAAAGACGTCCTATGTCATATCTGTGTGCACACAGATATGACATAGGACGTCTTTCACGCTTGATTCAGTGTTGAGACATTGTGCAGAGAGAGAGACAAAGGCTCCTTTCAGCGTTGCCAAATGTAGGTCACCAAATATTACACGTTAGTGGTGCTGGCATTATTTGCAGCTCACCATACATTCCACATTAGCTGGATAAAGGTTAAACGAAATTCGGCTGTACATGCAATTCCTGTTGTAACACGACCTTTAACATAAGGGCCCCAATTCATCTGGCGTGCAGCTGTATTACGAAAAATTCAACAGCAAAGTGATTCAAGACAACCACTCTAATCTAACAAAAAGTGTCTTGCAGATTACATACACCAGCGCACAGTTACGAAAAATCACAAATGCACATAATATATGCAGTCACTATACATACTATGGTAACAATCCACTTGCTAATCAAAATAAATTACATTCTTTTGGTGCCACCCTTTACATAGCAATCGCACGGAATGCATCATGTTCCTTCGAAATGAAATTCTTGTAGATAATATTGCTCCAGGCTCATAAAATTTTTATTGAATAAGAAAACTTTCTTCAGACTCTACGTGCCTGAGATCATAAAAAGAATCTTGACAATTTAAATATAAAATTATTCTTGAAGACAGAAAGTTTGTCAATCTTCAGATCTCACTCGTCAATGCAGCAGCATTAACACTTTGCTAAAGACCAGCGTGCCTGTCGTTCCAACTTTTCTACAGAGCGCAGAAGTCGAGTAGATGACTGTATTTTTTCGGTGTTTGCGAAGCGATATGGGCGTGCAGGTTGGCAAGGCAGCTGCTGCAATAATATCACTTCTGTAATTGCAATTTTTGCGTCGCCCTTTTCATTCCACGTGGGACGACTGTGACACTACGCTCGTAGAAACTGTTCACTCATTCGCAGTCGTTCCTTACTGCAGACATTAAACCCATATTATACGTAGCTAAGCACATTCCTTTGCCTCATTTTCGACTGCCTACTGATTAGTTCACGATGTGATACCATACAATTACTTCTGATTCTATAAAACATCACGACAGAGAGTATAAAATTATTAACCTTTTAAAGCCTAGCGGTAACTTTACATACGACCAGGTTTAACACTAAAAAATTCTACGTCGTGCCCACATTGCGTTTATGTGTTTTGTACGGATCTCAGAACAAACAGCAACTTTTGCCTTATAAAACATTAAGAGACTGGTTTTTATAACCGAAGTGGAGAGTGTTTACAGCGCGGTACGCATTAAGCCCTTATATAAAACAGATTACGTTCCGTCTTTAAAGGATTAAAGGCATAAAACAGAAGTTTTTGGCATGATTTCGCTTTCACTCTTCCCGTCAGTCATTTTCGACCTGATTATGTCCTACGCAATGGAGAATTCAAGAACACTGGCGAACATCGTCCTTCTGCTGTTACAGAGCGAGTCTTGGCCACTCCCCAAATAAACGTACAGTATTTCTTAACCCTCACATTCCATACTTAAAAGCGGTATAAGAGTGAGAACTGGTGAGTCTGGGTGTCTTCTCACTAGTCGAAAAGCGGACGTTGCATTTGAAGGACAGCTTCATAATTTAACTGTTACTGTTGCTCAGTAACATAGTGTATAATAAAAGGTCACAAATTGGGGCCCCCTACCTCTTCACAGCAGGCAGTAATACACTACCACATTTACAGCACACTCAACGCAAGCCAGCGCTGTGCGTTGTCCCTAGGCTAAACAGCCCTCACGCTAAGCTGCAGCGGTCGTTACAGTTAGTGCCTATAGTAGTTTCACTGAGCAACAGATGCCGGTTATTGTGCACACTACGGCCATAGATATACCACCTTCACATCTTCCTGCAACTCCCCCACCATCATTTTCTATATTCCCATTTAGTAGCTTCGCCATTCTGTGATAACTGACTGCAATCGCCGTGACTGTTACGTACAGAATAGAAGTCCGTGAGGGAGACTGTGAAGCCTCGACCACCATCCTAGTCCTCGGTCTGTGGAACTCATTAGCGTGTCCTCAGTAGGCCTACAGCAGAGAGGCACACTGACACACCAGGCCCCCTGCTACTCCTTCCATCCTTCCCCTCATGCCAAATCCAGTGGTGTGGAATCAACAGTACGGCAATACTACGTAATAACTTAAAAACATCCCTTACGTTGCGGATTGTAGCGTCTGTGTAATACATATTTCAGAGACTATCTTCCCGCGTAACTAGCAAGTGCGTAGTCAGAAACTTGCACTTACAATTAACCTTTTAAAGCCTAGCGGTAACTTTACATACGGCCAGGTTTAACATTAAAAAATTCTAAGTGGTGCCCACATTGCGTTTATGTGTTTTGTACGGATCTCAGAACAAACAGCAACTTTTGCCTTATAGAACATTAAGAGATTGGTTTTTATAACCGAAGTGGAGAGTGTTTACAGCGCGGTACGCACTGAGTCCTTATATAAAACAGATACGCTTCGTCTTTAAAGGGTTAACACTAGTATTTATCACTCGACAACTGAGCCAGAAGAAGGCTACCTCTGCCTTGCTACCTGGATAATCTGCCATTAAATTAGTCCCAGCTTGTGACCCTTAGTCCAGCAGGAAAGAGCCTGCTCCCTTTCCCTTCTCTAACCACTGCTATTCCGGAAACTGTGGAGTTCGGAATTAATTAAACTTAGAGTTGTGCTTCACACACACACACACACACACACACACACACACACACACACACACACACACACACACACACACAAACACACACACACCCACCCACCCCCCCCCCCACACACACACACACAACTCTTCTATTTGCTGAAAGAAGATTGGGGTGACAGAAAGTTACGTGTTTGAAATGAATAAATGTGAAAACTGCTACGCTAATGGGCCCTTCCATTTATCTTTAGCTTCACAGGGATATTCTGTAGTCACCATAAATTATTCAGACAGACGGTAAGGACCGCTGACACAACTATTTGTTGAACAGAACATTTCGTGAAATGTACGGCTACCATAAAAATGAAATAACCTGTTTAATACAACTTGTTGACGGTTCTTAACCATCTATTTCTTTACAGAATGCACACTAGTATGTACCTGGATTACATTTAAAGATACAGCTGGCACTGCGCAGTGAACACTATACGTCTAGGATACACAAACCAGTAAGTTAATGTTATATAAAGAAATAACCCAAATAAAACAAATAACTGCCCTGTGTGGACAGAATGTAGAAATGTTTAATGTTAAACCCGGTGGTACATAAAGTGACATTTTCAAGGGTCAGGGACTTCTTGACACTTGAAGATAGGACCAATAGGTCGTCCCGAAACGTCGGTACGGAATTACCACCCTATGCTGCGTATTATCCCGTAAGAGCGCAGATCTCATTTACACCGCGGCGGAAACCTGAAATCACACATAGGTCCATCTTGCAATAAGCTATCCGCCCGCAGCCCTTTCAGCTGTACTAACCACCTATCCATCCTTCGATCTTGCCAGAGAGCTACTGCAGAGTCAGAAAGGAACTGCAGGTCGTCTTACATCCTGCAAATATGAACCAACTCCATGCAGCGAAGTCATTTTTGATAAGCTAATAGTTGCTCAGTTAATCCAGAAATTACCCATCACTTAAGATGCCAGATGCCTCAGTAGTAACAGCCCTGTGCTGGTTACACGCAATCCACATATTTGGCCCGCATTTTATTACTGAAGGTCGTTACTTATAATGTCCACCTTCGTATTTTATCGTCAAGACCTTGTATAACTCAATGAGAAGCTAACAGGTCCTCAGCTGGTCAAGATATTCCCCGCATTTTATGGAACCCGATGGTTCATTACCGCATTCACAAGAGCCCGCCTCCTACCCCTATCCTGAAGCAGCTTAAGCCACTCCATGCCCCCATCCCACGTCTTGTAGATTCATTTTAATATTATCATATCATCTATGCCTAGTCTTCCAAGTGGGTACTTTCCCTCAGGCCTCCCCACCAAAACGCCCTACGCACGTCTCCTGTCTCCCCATCAAGACTTTGTAGTAGTATTTTACTGTATTACTACTACACTACAAGTGTATTACTAAGGTAAGTTTATTGTTAACAATTGAAGCCTATTTTAATGCGAATCTAGAAGTAAATTATGTCTCCAACAGAATGCTTCGTGCGACAGAGGGTCAGGTAACCTCCTTACATACTTTTCGCCTTCCAAGAAACCAACCCCGTGATGATGATGTAAATAATAATGTCGAGGGGCGGTGAAGAGCAGAAAACAGCTGCCACAGAAATTTACAACACAGCATGCGGGATAAATTATGTAAGGCCACGTATGGCAAACATATGCCAACATCGGCTGCGGTAAAATAATTTTCATATTCTTTCTCTTTCTCCTTTCTCTCCCAGCCAAGCTTCGGTTTCCTGAAACTGAATACACAGAAAGCTCTAAACTTTGTGGGTTACATTCATACATACAGCAAAGAAGAGTAACAGTTCCTCATATCAAACTTAAGATAAGGAAACGGACGCAACAAGGAACGCTGTACGTTTCCCTTGACAAATAAACCGAGGAGTAGCTACACAAACAGCCGTAAGCCGTACACGGTTCAGATTTAATTTAGGCAAGGAATACAGTCTCAGCGTCTTTTTTTGTTTCTTGTTTGCTTTAGAAAATCAACTGTGTTTATTTAAACAACTCCTGGCGTCACTAAATGTAGACCATACGTATTGTCCAGTGTCTGGCAATACAGAAACTACAAATGTCCGTCTACAATCCCACAGCTCAGTAGTTTTGCAGAACGATAATCAAAACACATTACAAATTCCGTAAAACTTTCTCCCTCGGTGGCGGTTGGGAATACTTAAAACTGCTCACAAAAAATATTTTAAAAGCACGGAAAATACGAAACGACAATGTTATGCACTAGCAAGTTCCGTAATTTGGACTCTGCCATGATAAGACGTTAGGATATCAAATCGAGGAGTCTAAAATGTGAGAGACATACAGGTCTCATGAATAAGATGAGAAATTCACACAAAATTTTGGTAGGCAATATATAACTTGTTCTTTACAATCAACAGTGGGTGAATGCTATTTCCAGAAAAAGTTCGCTGTTTATAAACGGAATCTGAAGACGTAAATACACTCAGTTGGATATGACTATAATTTCTTAACATCTTAAGCTGGTGTAACGTACAGTAACCAATGATATTTAAATTTGAATGGTTAAGTTAATTCACGGATATTTAAATACAAGTTATCTTCCTTTTCCTGCACGTTAGGTGGCCATTAAACTTATCAAATTACTAACACAAGTTCATATTTCGGCACCGACACATCTGGTACGTGACGTCTGAGACAGTCTGGTATTTTAATAAAATTGTATATAAATTACGTCATCTGTTTAATCCCCCTTGAGTCAGCTGATAATTCAATACTGATATCGATTTTACGTTGATGCCTGGCTGTTCACAATCAATCAACATACATTATTTCGATCAGACGTTGATGTAACGTCTACCGCCGTGGTGCGACGGATGATAGATTGGTATGCAGGCAGGGTGTGATAGGGAAGGTGAAAGGATTGAAGACAGGCAGAAGAAACGGCAACAAGACGCTCTGCATCGATCATGCAGTAGGATGAACAGGAACTAGAAATTAAATTAAATGAGTTGGCCGTGAGGAAACTTCGTTAAAATCCAACTCCTACTGGGCACCGTGTATCAGGACGCGTCGAATCCGCTTACGTCATACACCTGGTACCCAGATGAAACAAGCAGCTCTCTAACTTGGTGATGCCTGACCTGTGAAATATATCTTCTAATTTTATTACCTTTAAGCCAGCCCATTTTGGGCCAAGCCGTTTGCTATTTCGTTACACCACTGCGGCTGTATATTTTTTTAGATTTAAGGTAGGAAGCACTTGATACAATCGTCTTTCTGCGTTATCCCGACATTCCTGAGCAGTTTAATTTCTCACAAAGCATAACTAACTAACTCTATGCAGCAGAGTCCTAGAGAAGCTAAGAGTACCTCAGCGAGTGAAGAAATTTCCTGCGTCTTATGGAAGCAGAAGGTTCATTGCTTTTTTCGCAACAACCCGCCAAGTGTTCATATCCTGAGCCAGATCAATCCAGTCCACGCCTTCCCAAACTATTTCTTTAAAATCAGTTCTAATATTATCTTCCCACATAAACCTAGGTTTCCCACGTGGTCCCTTTCCCCCAGGTTTCCCCACGAAAATCCTACGAACACCTCTTCTCTCCCCCATGCGTGCATATAAAGTACAATTAGCTTCACAGGCATGTACTGAATCCTTGCAAACTCTACGCTAAAGAGTTTTTGTTTCAGAGACTGGCACTTGCTCAGGCGATAAAGAAATATGTGTACAGACTAGCGGAACACCTAGAATTATTATGTACTTATTAGGAGAAAATTATGTTAAAATTAAAAATGCACACAAAACTTCGGTCCATAAATATGAGGGAAGACTAAGGAAACCAGTTGGAAAACCTAGATTTTGGTTGAATGATAATATTAATATAAACCTTGACAAGGATTAGGCCGTGAAGGTGTGGACTGGATTCATTTGTAACTGGGTACAGACCAATTGCGGACTCTTCTGAACACAGCATTTAACTTTCACCTTTCATATATTCAGGGAATTTCTTGGCCATGACTGTCAGATTCTCAAGAGATATTCTTTCCCATAAAGTTAAATAATATTATTAATTTATCTTTAAATTTTCGTTGAGGTTAAAGTTCAGATAATCAGCTAAATCAACGAAAAAATTCTATCTTAAATTAGACCTATGTATCACATTTTCTACGACAAAATTTTTCCTACAAATTATGGTAAGGGACTGACATCTTCAGTCTGACCTAGTTGATGAAAAATAAAGTTAATACACTTATATTATTAAAAAAAAAGATTTTGTGATAATTTGTAGATTGAAAAATTGAACTCCATGACACTGATGGAAAACTGATAGATTTGCTGTTAGTATAACAATATGAAATTCCAAGACATTAAGAATTTTTTCGTTTACACTTTTACCTGTTTCTACGGCAGATATTCACAGGCAGCTATCCTAATTCTGAATGGTACTTTCATCCGCCAAGCGAATCTGACACCTTGCCCATGGTGATTAGTGCAGCTGAAATGTACCTCACTTCATTACACTGATCAACAATATTGTTCCTACGCTCCAGCGACACCTGCTGCCCTTGCGGTAACCACACTCACAGGTAAGTGACACCAACAACATGATAGCACTAAAATCCAATTACTTAATGGCCAACACGGGATACATGCATGCATATGTGGAATTTGATGCCACAGTAACTACTGGACGGCTACAGNTAAATTTTGGCACCATTATATCCTATATACAGCAGCCGTGCCAAAAGCGTGTGCCGCGACACAATGAAGGGTCGTAAAATTTTCGGAAGTTAAATTTATTCTCCATCCATAACAAGCACTGCAGTTATAAAAACCTAAAATATAAAAATATTTCAACTTCACTGATCGCGAATTATAAAAGCTTGGCACCTTGGCACACAGAATCATAAAGTATTTCAAGTATTTTTAAAACGAAACGCCACCTGACCTCTAAATCTTCTAGCACAGCCAGTTTCTAAAAGCAACCATTGCTTTATTCACTTTGCAACTCACAATCTTAATTCCACGTCGTTACCTCCATTTTCACTCAGGCTCCATCTACTAAACCCCGTTTCCAGTAAAACCTAGCAAGATAACACATCCGTATTACCGACAGTGTTGTCCGGAGGTGACTATTAAATTCTTCTCGTTGAGAGTTTCTAACACTCCTTGTCGCAATACACGCTCAATACCAAACGAGGCGAAAAGTGATACCAAGCTATCCGGTCCCCAGACCGGCATGTCGACCCATCTGTCAACCACTATCACTCCTTACAAATCCATTCTCCTAAGTCATCCACCTAACCAATTTTCTACGTCACGACAATACATCCCTAAACAGACACCTTTCCTGATCCTGTCTTATTAACGCAGCTACCAGAAAACATATTGCGAATGCAGACAAATATTGCGTCTTGCAATCCATCAACCCACACGAAAATCCAAAAAAAAAGTTTTCCGTAACACCGTTCTCTATCAAAACGGTTTCAGTATCCTAGTAGTGGCAAAAAGAATATGACGTTACAGGATTAGCAGAGAAACTGGCTTTCTTGTACACCACACTACTGCACATCCCTACATAATTTACTTCGTCTTAATTTCCTACGCGATCAGACTCCCTCTTGCTCGATTAACGTGGAAAAGAAGGAACATACAAACGTGGACAACGTAACGAGTGAAAAAATATTGCGCCCTTCTCTCATTCGCATTTAGTTCTATATAAAACTACAAGAGGTAGCTACAGTGTGAAAGAGCCCCAAGTGTGGAGTTAAGACGACCAAAATAAACGTACCTGAAAATGTAATATTCAAACTGCAAGAGACCACAATAGCATAAATCCCTTCTTGAACAACTTCTGGATTCATCTGCCTTATTCTAGGGGGACGTGGCGGGCCCCTGTCAACATGGAAATAAACTCCGGTTCCATGAAGTGTGAGGAATTTCTTGACTAGCAGAGAACTTATTTGCTAGGAAGGGTTCAATAATTCCACGGACTTAATGAGTAAGATGGTTTTGTTTGTTTGTTTGTTTCTGTTAGCTAGTTAAGACTAATTTACTTCACAAATAGGAGTGTGAAATCGGAGACATGACGGAAGACAGCTGTGTCTTACGGCATGTAATGAGGGCCCAGACTCCTCGTGCTTCGACTTGCGTGTCGCCGTAAATTTGGGCGGTTCCACGAGTGCTAGCTGGGCGATTAAATGAAGCGGGTGGTTTGACACCGCAGCACTGTGCTTTAAAGAGAGGCTCGACAAGGCGCAATGCACTTTGGGTATCCGAAGCCGCTGGAATACCAACAGATGCCGAAAATATCTACCGCACATGTACAAGTAGCCTAGACTTACCTCACAGAATAATTTGACAGGTTGTCTGCCGCAGATGCCTAATCTGTTTTCATTGGAGTGGAGAACGAACCGAATTTCATTTATGCTTTTAAGTAATCCATCCAAACATGTAAAGGGTAAAGGTGTCCCATTACCGGCCTGGACAGGCCTTTAGGGTTCCTGGAGGTTGAGGCGCCTAGATTTCTAGACAGTCGGCACTTGAAGGTGGTAAGGTCAGCCCTACGCACTGGCCGCGTTTACCCCCCAGGAAATATTCCTGGCTGACTCGACCGCAGGGCCATAGTGCGACCGAAAGGAATATGCCAATGAAATCGACCCCGCGACCTTCGGGTTTCTAGTGCAGTGCCTCAACCAACTGCGCCACCGCGGCCCCGATTATCGACACGTATGTTTCACAGATTTAATTTAAACAAAATAAACCCATTTTATCAAACAGGCCTATTGTAATTTTTAACTCGCGCTCCAATTTTATAAGCTGTACGATACAATATGAATAATTCAAGATGTTACAAAACACTTCATGAGCCAGTTTCTGCATTTCGTCAAAACAGTGTCAACAAAAATCGCGTTGTGCTGATTAGGAACCTTGCTGCTTAATCCACCTACTGAAATCAACACAGCTTTAAAGAACCCGCGATGCTCTGTCCTACATCATTCCCCAATAAATGATCGCAATTAACTCGCTACGAAAATTATTTTCAACGACAGAACTCTGTTCCAAAGATCAAAAAATGCGTATATATTATATATATATAATATATATATATATAATGGTCACCCTAAGCACTTCCTCTAATTGTAACTTCAATTTCTTGAGGCAAATGAACGTGTGTCAGAATTGGGTTACGTAAATTTCCAGCCGCTCTGTGGCCTGTAACCTGTGGAACTCACAAATTTAACACTTCGGAAAATAAGGGCCCATCTGATAAAAAAACGAGATCCGTGTCTACGTATTTACCCTCTGCTTTCCTTCCACTGACCTCACTTCATTTGAAATCCGGGACCCAAGTCTCATGTCCTCGCGTTGTTATATCACAAAGTTGGCGTTATGCATGAAACCGTACACAGATTAACAGCTGTGGACCTGCCGTCAACAGAAACATAAAGAAACTTGGGATGTTGAATTCGATACTGACTGCGAATATCTGCCGTAGACATAATCACATTTTCAAAGCACATACCCTCATTATACGAACACTGTCGTATAAACAGACGTCAAAATATTGACTTCTCATCCACGGAGTTTGATGGAAAGTGAAGACAGACGGGCTTAGTTCTGGCAAGGTCCTTCTGACTCCCAAGATATTTTGAAAAGTTTCTGCTGCCGTGTTGTCTGTGAAGACAGATCGACTTCGAGATAACGGAAACTCACTGCCAGATGCACTGGAGAAGAAACGTCAGATTTTGTTATTCTGATGCACTGGCAGTGCCAAAACAGTACGCACGATTTCGAAGGAAATATAAAAAGAAGGAATCCCATTCTGGGTTTAAAATTAAAACTTTTACATTTATATTTCTTCCGTGCTTCCTAGAATATTACTAAAGGCCAGCATTAACGAATTTTAAAACAGTTACTTGCACATTACAACGTCTGTTGTGTTTTAAGTTAAGCACACTCTTGGGCTTCTATAAAATTTGGATTAGTTTCGAATGCACTCAGGGCATAAAAGTATATCCAAATATCCTCTACATATCAGGCCTTGCAATGACCCGATAGCCCATTCAAGCGTTCCTAAGCAACGTATAGAAGTATTTATAGTTATTTTGTCACGTACCCGAACAGGCCACATCTATTAAATTAGACAAATAAATTAAGCAGTGGTGTCGCTAGAGTTTAAATAAGCACTATCATTTATATGAATGAATGTCTGTATTCTAATAAAAACTCTTTTCCTCGTTGTTCTAAGCAGTCACTTATATATTTACATAACTAATTCAGTACTTTCCATTATTATTATTTCTCCTTATAAGTAGACTAAAATTTTCTTCCGCTAACATATTTCATCGGAAATGGTTGCTTGTTTTTTTATACAGTATTTTACGTTGAACTGAAATTTCATAGTCGTATTTTTTGTTTTTATGCCGTATAGTGTGCTTTGTTCGTTCCGCCCGAAGGATCGGAGCACACCACACGGTACACAAACACAAACAAATTCCACCCGTTGATCACCAGCCGCTGCAATACCTAAAAACTTACAAAAATGCCTTTTCTTAAATTCCAATACATGCAACACGAATTTCTTAATTAAAACTTCGAAAACAGATTCCAGAATATACTTTGTTCCTCTCATTATGCAACGCCTGTGTGTGTGTGTGTGTGTGTGTGTGTGTGTGTGTGTGTGTGTGTCAGAATTTTATAGCATAATTAAGTTATAATACTAACGTACAGGCGTACATAAAATTAAAAGAAAATTAATGAGATCTTTTCTGCCTCTGAAGTCTCGTTTTTATCTTAATTAATTCGCCGTAAAACTTTACTGGCATCAATATGAGAAGCAAATGTTAGCAGACACTGAAAACTGATGAAAGCAACGTTGTACAGGATAACTTCAAACACATTTGTCCGATACTATCACACACTACTTTAGTCACAGCCACCAGTACTATTGCTTTGGCTGATGTAGCCGTTACACTACTGTCAACTTGTCTGCCATTTGCTAAAAGCTGCCACGTTGTTTAAGTTTATGCAGCAAGTTCACAAATCCTGCATGATGTCGCTTAGAATTCCTTCCATACCATTCGCGCCCCGTCCAACGCATTGCAGTAATACTCCCATACGCTAACGCCTCAATCATCCTTATATATACGCAGTACGGTCGTGATTTACGTGTAGGTTGCCTTCCTGGAACTCGCCCGTAAAAAGAACTTCGCGCAAACTGAGACCAATTATCCCACAAAAATATATTAAAATTAGGGGGAATGCGTTCAATGAACGCATAAGGTTATCTTATTCGGATAAATGATAAATGAAATCAAATGTAAAATATGTTAACCCTACATAAGCTCACGGCGCATTATTTTAATTTTTACGCTAATAACAAGACATTCACTGCTATTACTTAAGTTGTAATGTAAGGGCGTGTTATTTCAAAATTGCTCAAAACAATGTCGCAAAAATTACAACCATACTGTATTATACCCATACTTTCCGATGCAGCTGCTCTTTTAGGCTGCCTGACCCTGAAGATGGAGGCACTACATTCTTTCGAAATGTCGACTTCGTACGCACAAATCGACGAGATGAGACATCCCAGAAGACTTGCTCTGCAGAAATGAACGTGTTAATTTTACCGCTTTTCTTAATCCCGGCGAATTCCATATGACCCTGAAAAATACTTTTGCCTTCAGTATCTTTTGGAAATACTAATCAGTAAAATATAAACTTGTCAGTACTTCTGTAACGTTCTTTGAAATATTGTAAGAAACTATCGCACAATGGTAGATCCCGCTACGTGTTCCATTTTTGCTTAAATATCGAGCTGTAACACCGAAAAATGAGGCAGACTCTGTTAAAATGCGGAAGGAAATTTCATCAACCACTCTTTTATCATGTCATAGAATGGACTGCGATTGAAAAATATTTCAAAATAAGTCTGGAAGGAGAAAAGACGAATATGAAGCCATCCAGCAACAGGTTGCAGTCTTGCACGTCATTTTTCAAGCAACATCTTGTGTCTTGCTCTCTCCTTTATGGAAGCGTCTAACCCACCAACGCGTCCCAACATTAGCAACATTTTCACCTCGCCTCTCTAAATGGCCTGCGCAAGATGTCAGAAATATGATCCTTACAAAAGGACGCCTGCCGTCTTTAAACTCTTCTGTTACACCTTTTGCTCTTAGCTGCCTCCTCTGGAGATGTTTCATATTAAACTTCTCAACTTCGTCTTCTTCCCATTTCCCCTTCCGCTTACTCCACTCCACGAAGCGAGTGATCGCCTCGTTCCGTGTTCGAACCAAACACCTCTAGCATACAAGCCTGGTCCGATCGACACTGCAGATGTAAGCTATTCGACTGACCTGACACAAATAAGCGGCCATGTTCTTAAGTCTTTTAACCCTTTAAAGACGAAACGTATCTGTTTATATAAGGACTTAGTGCGTACCGCGCTGTAAACACTCTCCACTTCGGTTATAAAAACCAGTTTCTTAATGTTTTATAAGGCAAAAGCTGCTATTTGTTCTGAGATCCGTACAAAACACATAAACGCAATGTGGGCAGCACGTAGAATTTTTTTAATGTTAAACCTGGTGGTATGTAAAGTTACCGCTAGGCTTTAAAAGGTTAAGGACACTCCTGTAAGCAACACACAAATCATATTTATCATATCTAGCCCCTGAGAAATTCTGATAAAACAAGTATAATTCAGAACAAAATCATTTATCAAATAATAAATTTGAACCATTTAGTGCTCAGTGGTAACTAACTGTACGTATCACCTGCTACAACGTTAAGACACTGCTTGTTGTCACCCGCTGCATTTGTTTCTCTCAAAAGATTCACACAATGAATACCCATACCACCACAGATATTAACGGATTGTCTTTTATAATGGGTACATACTGTGTTCTCTGTAAAGTAGGAATTTTATACGTGATTTGGATACGTAACACTCTTCCGGTGTATATTTTACAAAACTGGCATTCTATTTGCAACCAAGAAGCAATTTTTTGGAGGACTTAAACGAATTCTAAGGTACTAGTGAAGAATCTTGCCTAAATTCAATGGTAAATTATTTTATTCTGTTCAGCATCCTTCATCCCCTTCCTGTCTTTCCTTTCCGTTCTTTGTTACAGAAGATAATTAAATTCCATTTTTATTTAACTGGCAATATTTCAGACATGAAAATGACACCTCTTTAAGTATGTGAAAGAAAGTAATACATAAAGACGTAACACACACACAGTCGAATAACACACACGTAGTCATAAACCAAACCCTATTATACAGTAATGGATGTGTTTCCCCCTGTAAGTATCCACGGCGTATTGCAAGCAGCGCAGTCTTCCTGCATTATCAGTTTCACGACTGTTTAGCTTCTAGGAGTGACAAGTTTCAAACAGCAGAAGTTAAAATTCTGCAGTGTATAACGATTCTTACATAATTTTGGCACAAAATATCTTTCAACGGTGGGAATTACTTGCTGCGTGGTGTGCAAATATCATATTTTATCATGTAACGTGACAACTGATTCACTTCATGTTGACACAGCTTATCACACTGCTTCCTTTATTGTCACTTTATGGACACAGCAGCACTTCTGATTGCGTATTGTATTTAAACTTCGTATTAACCCTTAAAAGACGAAGCCTATCTGTTTTATATAAGGACTCAAAGCGTACCGCGCTGTAAACACTCTCCACTTCGGTTATAAAAACCAATCTCTTAATGTTTTATAAGGCAAAAGTTGCTGTTTGTTCTGAGATCCGTACAAAACACATAAACGCAATGTGGGCACCACGTAGAATTTTTTAATGTTAAACCTGGTGGTACGTAAAGTTACCGCTAGGCTTTAAAAGGTTAACGCCGCATAATTTCGAAAAATGCGTTCCAGTTACACCTTTTAACACACACGTTCGGGAGTTTATCGTTTTACTCATATAAGCACAAACACCGTTAATGATATATTTTTGTGGTCGTAATATTAAAGACATGCGCAAGACCCACAAATACTCAAAATGTATGTTTTCTTTCCACACGTCACTCTGTACTTAGAGCAACCACTGTGTTTTAAGTGGTGCTATCATAATAAATGGAGTGTCGCTTTATTGAAATTTTGTATCCAGCTCTAAAATTCCGAACATCGGTGCATTACAGAAATGCACAATTCCGGCACTCTATTTTACATGTTATTTTATATTTCCTTCCTTTAATCTGTGCACCAACACTTCGGCACATTCCTTCTCACAATTCAAAAATTATTCAGATAAGTTAGTAACATAAAGTGGGTGACTGTAAGGATGACTGCGTATCAAAGCTGCGCAACAGACGCACTTAACCTGTGAACACAGTACACTTGCCCCTCCTCACTAATAGCATTTTTATAGAAAAGCTGTCATTTCCATTGCACTGTTTTGCTGCTAAGTATTAATTAATGCATACTCTTGTTTCTGTCGGTCACATTTTGACGTTTCAATTTATAATTAATTGGTCATCAGCAGTTCATCTGCATGGTCCAACATTCGCTCACCCTCTCCTTGTAAATGAAATTAAATTACCAGTTTCCTCTAGCGCGGCTCATCTATTTGTAATTTGTGTGAGGCGGTTACGTAACGCTGTATACAGGATCTGGCAGTGCTGTTTGTTACAAAAATGGCAGCGAAGCACGCTGCTGCTTTGCACGTTACAATTATATGAGTCATGTACATACCGCATAAATCACATTTACGATTACTGTAACGGACAAGTCCACTCTGGGACATGCGGGCTGTTATGGTCCACATTTGGTTTCTGACCATCTTAGCGACACGCTGCTCTGTTCTGCTCGACTTTGTTCCTGTCCTGTCCTGTCCTGTCCTGTCCTGTCCTGTCCTGTCCTGTCCTGTCCTGTCCTGTCCTGCTCTGTTCTGCTCGACTTTGTTCCATGCTGTTCTGTTCTGTTCTGTTCTGTTCTGTTCTGTTCTATTCTGTTCTGCTCCGTTCTGCTCGACTTTGCTCCATTCTGTTCTGTTCTGCTCTGCCCTGCCCTGCTCTGTTCTGTTCTGTTCTGTTCTGTTCTGTTCTGCTCTGCTCTGCTCTGCTCTGTTCTGTTCTGTTCTGTTCTGTTCTGTTCTGTCCTGCTCTGTTCTGCTCTGTTCTGCTCGACTTTGTTCCATGCTGTTCTGTTCTGTTCTGTTCTGTTCTGTTCTGTTCTGTTCTGCTCCGTTCTGCTCGAATTTGCTCCATTCTGTTCTGTTCTGCTCTGCCCTGCTCTGTTCTGTTCTGTTGTGTTCTGTTTTGTTCTGTTCTGTTCTGTTCTGTTCTGTTCTGTTCTGTTCTGTTCTGTTCTGTTCTGCTCTGCTCTGCTCTGCTCCGCTCCGCTTTGCTCTGCTCTGATGTGCTCAACAGATTTAGATTCGACCATGTCCGACCGTTATGTTTAGATAGCCAATTGTACGTTTACCTTGAGCTCGTACCTCACAGAGAACTGACTCTCTCGGTTATTATTTTATACCGGATTTTTATCTTCAGTCGACATGCACTGGATTTCCAAGGACTTCATCCGAAGAACTTCCCCGTAATTCTGTCATTAACACAGGGCCTGGTGATCCAGGGCGGATTGGAAGTGAATCTCAGCGTCGTTAGTAAAATTATTTGGGGTCCCTTGAATAACTGGCAGTGTCCATGAGAATGAGTTATTAAGTGATCCAATGGGTGTCACAACAAGCGTTCACAATAAATAAGTTACACCAGTAATTAATCCCGCATATGAATTATTCTTCATACTAGCTGACTAACTTCTCTCCTAGAATTCCATAGCTAAGTAGCCAAGTCACCTTCGTCGTTCACAACTCAATAATCTCACATGAACTGCGCTGACTCCAATCCCGTCGCCTCGTCGTGCAACCTCTTATGCTAACTTACGCGCCTCCCCGTGACAAATTCAAAAACGTTTCACGGTCAGTGTTTGGTCAGTTGACCTCTTAGTCCACACACCACAAAATAATTACCAAACGTACTACTAATTTCAGAAATTTGATCGGTGTACTTGGTGGTGAGTTTCTACTGTCACCCTGGGAAACGAATCCCCTAGATCCTATGTGATGTCATGGAACCACTCAGCGCAGAACGTGACTGTACCGGATTCTGGGAAATTAAAAATACAAAAGTAAAAGATTCGGAAATAATACAATTCTTAAACATTTAGGGGACACCTGTGACTTGCAGGTGTCTGCTCCTGTCCACCCTTTAGGTCCGTGACTTTCACATTAAGATTGAGGAAGCAACAGGATCGATCCGTTATAATTTTTACATCGTCAACTCTGCCTTCGGTCTGAGACCCTCCCTCACAAATAACACTTTCTCTCTCTACTATACACACCAGTGACATAAATGTACGTAGGTCTTCATATACGTACGTGCCTGTTATTTTTGTGCGATTTTTACTTAACTTTAATTTGGTCAACAGGTTTTAGTAATGACTCTCGATACAAAAGTTTCACGAAAATCCGTCCAGTGGGAACAGAGTTGTTCCATGCGGACGGACGGATAGAAGTACAGGCGGAGAAACAGGCACCACAGAACTAAAAGCAACTTTTCACATCTGGTTTTCAGAATGCGCCTAAAAAGACTCGCCTACACCTGTATTTCCACTGGGGTATATTACACTATTACTCAGCAAGCAGAATATTTAATTTCATGTTCTGTTTTTGTCAAGTTGATGGGTTTTTGCGTGTGTTAATTTTATATAAAAAAAACTGTCAAATTCCATGGAACAGAAACCTTCTTGAGAAGCTAACAGTCGCTCAGCTAACACACAAGTTAATTTCGTATAAGGCAGTCCATACTGAGAAACTAAAGTTGTTTAGCTGGGCAAGAAGTTCTCTGGCTCTTATATTAGGACAAGATTAATTACCTGTCCACAAGAGCCGGCAAATGGAAACTGTACTGTGCCAGCTAATGCATTTTTACAATACTTCTTTCAAATCTGGTTTTGTATTATCATCCAGTTTCCCCTGCGTCTCCTAAATGGATTCTTTCTTTCGTATTTTCAATCTACAATTTTCTGTAACTTTCTCATCTTTCTCATGTATGCCGGACGTCCCGCCGAGCTCATTCTCGCTGGCATTGTTTCTCTAAAACGTACCTCATACATCAGGTACGGTAAGCAAAGTGTTTATTCTCCTACAAACTTTTTATAACAAGGCATGCTAAAATAATTGAAAAAAAAAACTCCGACCGTTAAGCCCTGAAGATGAATGCAGCACACTCCTTCGAAACGTCTCTAACTATTTACCAGATAATAACTCTTGATATCCCTGAGGATCTGAACCTTCATAATCAAATTCCTTATCCTTGTAACGTCTTCAATATTTTCTTAGGCAGTTTTGTAATTATGTGTAAATCATATCAGTCTTTTATACTCGTTTCTACGTAATAAACTTCATAAAGGGGGCAGGGAAATTTAATTTCCCAAATGGCACGCAAAGGTATTGCCCTACAAAGCTGCAAGTATTCAAACATTCTCAGTTATCGCTACATCCAATACCTATGATTAAAAGTTGATCATATTCCTTTTCTATTAGTCTCCCTCGTATTTTCGCAAAGCGATCAGTCATAAATAGATCCGTTTATCTAATACGATAAGTATGTATGTGTGTGTGTATGTATGTATGTATGTATGTATGTATGTATGTATGTATGTATGTATGTATGTATGTATGTATGTATGTATCTATGTATGTATGTATGTATGTGTGTATGTATGTATGTATTATGTATGTATGTATGTGTGTGTATGTATGTATGTATGTACGTACGTATGTATGTATGTATGTATGTATGTATGTATGTATGTATGTATAGACATATAGTTTCGAAATGACGAAAGAGCGATACACACATAGACAGCATGATGTCTTATAAAGTCCAGTGGCTGCAAATGCCTGTCAACTTCTGCCACATTGCCGCGCAGTTTATTTGTGTGTTTCGTGTCATTCTCACACAAAATAACGTTTACTTCACTAAACAGAATTCACCGATTGTTGTTTCTGGTGGTTACAGTTCCTATTCTCTTTGAGGTACGAACTGAAATATGTGACAGCCTACGTAATTAGAAGACGGCCCTTGCATGGTCTCCAAGTGACAAATATGTAGAGGGGCGGAAGTAAACGATTTCATACTATACACGACGATATTCTGTAACCTCTGAGTGAGGCAAGAACTATTAACGATTAAGAGTAAAACATCACCTCTATTAGTCGTTTTGTTACTATCCTTTGCATTGTTAATTAGTACTAACTAAATAACGAATGCAGTCCACGCCCTCCTATTCCTGTCATATCCATTTTAATAGTATTCTCTTGTTTATTCTCATGACCGAAGTGGTCTTTGTCACGCGGTGTATTTGTGTTCCGCATAATACAATAAATACTGATCATTATGCTGAACAGGTATAACTGCTTGGTCCTCATAAAGGAGGCACTCTGTGACGTACCGCGAGTGGCACTAACTAAATACCAGTGTTCCATATTCATCTTCACTTTAGCACCATTCATATGACAAAGACAAGCGGGCGAAGCCTCAAACGGTCAAACAAAGCTACGATCTTTCGGATATCGCGGAACGTTGGACAGAAAAGTGCTTTCACCACCATTCCCCTCCAGAAGGTAAAATAGCATGCAACCTGCCGTAGTATCCTCAGACTTGTTGGTAGGGTACTGAGCTGTATGTTTGTAAAGCACTTCTGACACAACATGAATTATGTCATCGCTTGCAGCCATGTACTGAAATTCTGTTCTGGATTCCAATTTCCTGGACTCTAATCTCTGTCTTACCTCTGAGGCACACAAACTCGCTTTGTGGTGTGTTCTAGTAGAATACGAGCGTTATAAAAATACAGACAAATTTATTAGGGTAATGAATTGTCAGCTGGCACAGTAAATTAAGGGACAGATAACTTAACACAGAATGGCAGGTTTTGGGCTCGTTCTGTTATTCTGCCATTCCACAGCCACATCTGCTTTACGCAGTCATTTACGTCGACTGCACTACACGCAGTGGCAGACTGTAAAGCGGGTTATATACCAGTTCATATTGTTAGACTTGTCTTGATTGTTAGGAATGTATTTACTGTGTACCAAAAAATTAATGTTATTAGGCACTCTGCCGTGGCAAACCATCCTACACAACAATCTCTTAATGCAAAAGTATGTAGATAATCCAAACATTGATAAAACATTTCAAAACATAATTATGAAACACCCGATACGTTCGAAACTGAAAACATCATAATTCGAGAACAAACGCAAGTAATAAAGATTACTTATAAAGAAAATATTTCTAACTACCTTCACATGTCTTCAACGCAGTCGGTATAGCGACTACTCTAGGGCTGGACGGTCGACGGTTCGAATTCCCTTACAGGCAAGACATTTTTCTCTTCTCCAAAACCTCCAGACAACTCTGTGGCCCACACAGCCTCCTATTCAGTGGACACCGGGGTTCTTTCCCTGGCGTAAGGTGGCCTGGGTGTGAAGTTAACCACTCATTCCATCTAGTACTGATGTTAACAATGAGTGGAGCTATACCTCTAATACCCCCTATATATACCTTCATGGCGTGGACAGATAAAACTTACTTTTTACTCTTCATGTGTCTCCAATGACTATAACTGTGCTTTAAGACTTTTTAATTAAACTTACTTTTAGGAATATTTTACTGAAATGTGGGCAGTAATAGGCCTGACATTAACAGTTTTCCAGCACAAAGGATTATTCAGTAAGACAAACTTAAATAATTATATGGATAACAGTAATTCTTTAGAAAGCACTAGTCAATAATGCTGCTCTGAAGATGGAAACAGCAAGTACTTGCAACAACACGCCACAGGTCAGGGTGTCTGTTGTCGTCTCCTCACCGAATAGGACCGGGCATGCTCCAAGCACAGTCACTGCGGGGTTTGCGGTGGTTTCATCCGAGCAAACACAATTCCACAAATCCTCCATATTCATTTATGTATAACCCACGGGACGGACAACGGGCCTCTTAGAAGCCGCAGTTGTAGGAGCTACGGTCTCACCCCACTCCAAGAATAAATCAAATTACCCCCGAAGCAATGGTACTTATATAGCCCACGAAACTGCATATCATAACGCAGGAGTTCACAGTGTAAACAGCCTTTCCCATCAAAATCAATGTAAGCTGTTTCATCTGTCCTTACGTTGATGGCTGTATAGGCCTATTTCTCTGTTCTCTTTTTCTCAGAATATCTCATTTCACTATCCTATGTTCATTTCAAGTTGCCTTCCCTTAATTTCTGTGCTGTCTATAAATCGATTAGTCCTTTTCTAAATTCCGTTAGCCAACTGCATGTATATTTCTCTTCGCCTCCCGACTAAAATAAGTATGTGTATTACAGAAACGTACTGACCTACCTACTTAAACATCACACCAATTTCGGTAGCAGCTTTCAACTCCACGTCAACAACAACAACAACAACAACAACAACAAAGACGTAGCGGTTTTGCGAAATTTTAGGGAGAGACAACACAAACATTGCAAAAATTGAGGTACAACAAAATTCCTACCCTCTGAAATGTGACGCCGTGTAGTCGGGCAGATCGGCGCATATCTAAGAGACACATAACGTGAAATATCGAGGTTTGAAAACCGCACACAAATCCAAAACCGCCGACACTTCAAATCCGTGGTTGGGAAACCCCAACTGACCAGAGAATTCTCTATTAAAATTAGTTATCGGAGCCTTCGAGTTCCTAAATGGCACCACACCAATGATCGGTGTATGTAACAAGCTACTTCTTTGTTCGAATGTTGCAGCGCGGACGGAGAGTATGTCGTCACCACAATGACCAAGGCTGTGCTTCACCACACAGGCAAGGTAGTCTGGACTCCGCCAGCAATCTTCAAGTCATCCTGCGAGATCGACGTAAGGTACTTCCCGTTCGACCAACAGACGTGCTTTATGAAGTTCGGTTCATGGACTTACGATGGCTTTCAGGTAAAATACTCCTAGCTGTTGTATTCAAGTACAGAAATTTCTACAAATCGAAAGCAAAAAGCGGCAAGTTCCGATTTCGACCAACATTTAAGGTACATCGAGACTGATCAAGTTATTTATTGAAATTTTACTGCGTCACCAGCACATGATACATGAAGAAATGGTTATAAATATGTAATTAGTCAGTGGCTGCAGTTAATCCTTCAAGTACTCTGGGGTTTAAATTCCAGCTGACCAGGCAGGAAGGGTTTTTCGATGCGTTAGCAAAATTGCGAAAAGTGGCTATTAGATGCGACATGTCTGTCTGCCCATCTATCTGTCCGTCCGCAAGGAACAACTCAGATCCCACTCGACTGATTTTCACGAAATTTTACATTTGAGTATTTTTCGAAAATCTATACACAAATTCAAGTTCCAATAAAATCTGACAAGAATAACAGGTACTGTACGTGAAGACACATGGAGGGCCTCCATGTACTCTACCTCGCTGGATTCTTCTTACAATGAGAAACGTCTTAGGCAAAGTTCTAGACAAAACCATAACACACATTTTATATTCAATAACCTTTTTGTGCGAAAATCGCGCCGTTTATGAGATAATGTGGAAAAATACGGCACAGACCGACAGGCCAGAGATGACAATATAATATGGCGCATGCGCTTGGCATGCTGGATAACTACAGCTACATACATACACTCAGAATATGCAATATTCTTGCTTTTGCACGACAACAATGGTTAGGCGAAGTTAGCAATTGGCAGAGTCTTTCGATATCACACTCACTGCCGTATTATTTATGCAGTATGCTGTTCAACACTTTCCAGTACGACAAAAGGCATTAGAAAGCAATGTTCCTTCTATGCAGCCCGCGTGCCCCGGCTCGCAGTAACTGAAATGTTCACGCGCACACTGAATTTTTGCCGTGCAGCTGGAATTTTTCAATTTTCATTATAAATATTCTTATTATGCATATTACAAGGAAAAAAATTTTAAAGTGCCCCGCAGTGGTCAGGTCGTGTAAGAATTTTCTGCTCAGAACAGTAGCAGGCCCGCGCAGCTGTAAAAAAAATATTAGAGGGAACGTTGTTAGAAAGCATCCTGTAACAAGACGTAGCTTCTGTTACGCCGATATTCTGTACGGTCGACCCATGCATAAACATGACGTCACTACAAGGAAAGGGTCACGGCCGGCTGCCGTGGAACACACGCCGCATATTAATACGAGTTATAGCGGGCTTGTCGTTGTAAGGGTGACACAACATCCCAGCACATCCTCGCTCCTGACACAAAGCGAATTCACAAAAACACTTCCGCCACTGCTGTTTTCTTCAGCAGGCTTATCATGAACACCAGAATTACTGAACAGGCAATTGACACATTAACCAAATTCTAAGCTACACCTACAAATGTTCTATATTTTTCATCTCCGTGCATTAAATTAATGTTTGGTAAATCCAAGACCGACCAAATGCACAATTTTCAATTAGTTTTATTTCTTTTATCTTATTTCTCCCCCGCTATGTTTCGGCGAGCTGCCATTTTCAAGGAGGAATACATCAATTTTATTACATACAACTCTTAAGATGTGCTATAAGGTGTGCTCATGGATAGCACATCTTAAGTTCTATGTAACAAAATTAATGTATTCCTCCTTGAAAATGACAGCTCGCCGAAACATGGCGGGGGAGAAATAAAACAAAATACATAGAACTAATTGAAAATTGTGCATTTGGTTGGTATTTCATTCACCAAATATTTACCTACATCTACACAGTTTAAGGTTCCAGTACTCTGGGCTATAACGCCGCGTACATTGGAAAAATGTATCAACTTTTCGCATAATCTTGATGCCTTTGTCTTCAGGGTAGTTAAAGGAGAGTAATCCTCTGAAAAGTTGGTAGCTACAGACGAAAGAATCTCGAACTACGGTCACACAAACTGCAGGCTGCCTTAAGCTAAACGAATCTAGATACGTTCCCTGTGATTACGGGCGTCTCCCGCTGCACTCTTCTTATGATTCACTGGTCGCTAATAAACAGAACATCAGTACATGGAGTTCTGCAG
Organism: Coptotermes formosanus; assembly: GCA_013340265.1. Classification (NCBI taxonomy): domain Eukaryota; kingdom Metazoa; phylum Arthropoda; class Insecta; order Blattodea; family Rhinotermitidae; genus Coptotermes; species Coptotermes formosanus. The sequence goes on from BLKM01005581.1 coordinate 352,087, forward strand.
CAACGTAGCGTTTTGGTCGAACACTTCCAGAACAGGCGGCGTAACTGAAGAGCAGTGGTTCACGTACTTTCAAGAATGCGAGTGTGCAATATAAAAAGTATATGCTGATGTTAGCCTGCTAAACGTATTTGATAATTTCCTAACAAAGATAAATAACCGCAAGCCGTAATATAAATCATATTAAAATATATAACGCAAAAAATTAAATAAGATTCAGCAAAGTTTACGTTAAATATTTGTGTGTTTAATAAAAAATAAAATACCGTCCATACAACTAAAATGTCTATATTAATCATAATAAATAATACACACATTAATGGTGCAGACATTTTAGTTGCGCTGATGGTACTACATTATTCTATCTTATAAGTAACGCACTGGGATTAAGAAAGCAAAAATTGCTAAAATTATACAATACCCAGCCCAACAAAATGCACTCTATTGTTTTCAGATACTGTAATACAGAATATCTGAACATAACAGGGAGTATTTTGTTGGGCTGAGTATTGTATGATTTGATTAGCGACAATTGTACGGTATGAACAATATAAAATTTAAAAATTACTATGCCAGTCGCTCTAGTAACATCTATAAACATATAAACAGAAAAAGAAAATGCTTAGTTGCTAAGCTAACATTTTTTTAAGCAACGACAATACATAGCACAAGCATTTTAGTTGTATCGACGGTATTTTATATTTAACCCTTTAAAGACGAAGCGTATCTGTTTTATATAAGGACTCAGTGCGTACCGCGCTGTAAACACTCTCCACTTCGGTTATAAAAACCAGTCTCTTAATGCTTTATAAGGCAAAAGTTGCTGTTTGTTCTGAGATCCGTACAAAACACATAAACGCAATGTGGACACCAAGTAGAATTTTTTTAATGTTAAACCTGGTGGTACGTAAAGTTACCGCTAGGCTTTAAAAGGTTAAATGGTATTTTATTCTTTCATCTCTTACGTAACACAAAAGGATGACTAAATTAAAGAAATGTGTGTTTAACTGAAAGTAGCGTATTATGGCCACGACTAACAGTGCAACGTCTGAGTCTATTTTAGAATGTTTCCCGCCAGACTGTAAGTACATTTTCCCTCTGCATCCTCAAATGCTGCAGCTCCCCATTAACTCCGATCTCCGTGTGAATACGGTCCGCTTTGCAGCACGCCGACTGTCACACATTCACCCGTCTGTTTGCCAGGTCTGGCTCTCCACACAACAACGGACTGTGGTCGACACCACGCAGACAATAGCCGAGCAAAGTGACAGGTTTTGAATAACAGATTACATTCCAGCCACTTCGCTATTTAAGGCATTCACTTTACACTAGTCCCAGCTTTTAACGCATCAAAAATGGAGATTTTCCTTCAATTAACCACAACTTCGTATTTAAAAATTACGTGCTTCCATTACTTTAAGTTTCTTCCTTTTCACGCATTCTGTTTCCCGTAGCCGAAATATGACAATAATTTTAATTCCTTACCCTCTACAGGTTTTGAACACCTTCGCAACTACGAAGACGATCACGAACGTCTGCGTTGTGATACCGTATAGTTTGGTAGACGAGTTTTAATACTTCGGAGGAACCTACAGCCACTCTTATGGCTGAGGATGGAGAGTGTACGCTCCTCCCAAACGTTAACACCTGCCCACCAATTTACACGGCTGTATATCCGAGAAGGCTGTAATATTGTTCGTGTTTATCATATGCACTAGCTCTAAATCTACACGATATCTATATCTTGATCGACCTACCCTGGCGTAGCGAGTCAATCGATTTTGTGTAGCTTAAATCCCGTCCATCATCTCTACCCCACACGCGTCCATTTTTATTTATAGTGAATTACACATGCTGGTTATTACGTCATTACGTTCCTTTCTTTCTTCTTTCTTAGTCTGACCTCTTTCTACCTAATCATCGTAGGTGCAGAGGGTTATTGTTGCACCTGATGACATTCGATGACATAACCACGGTAGGACTCCTCTCGACCAACGATCAGCCCGTCGCAGAGACCTATACTTGATAACACACATCATTTAGAAGATACAGACATCTACGCCCCTGGAAGAATTCGAACCCGCAATCCCAGCAAGCGAGCGGCTGCAGACCTATGCGTTAGACCGCGCGGCCTCCGGTACCGGCCATTACGTCCTTCTGCTCCTATAAAGAAGCCAGCATAGCTCAGTTGGTACAGTGACTAAGCTGCGGGCAGGAGCACCGAGAAATCATAATTCCACTTCCAGCAGAAGATATTTTCTCTTCTCCAGTGCGTTCACAATGGATCTGGGGCCCATCCAGCCTCCTATTCAGTGGGTACGGTGGCACCGGGTTCTGAAGCTTACCACTCGCGTCCAGCTGGCGCCGAGGTTAAGAAAGAGTGGAGCTATATTTAACTTCGCATCATACCATACGAGATATCTCCGTGTATTTAATTTCGCATCATACCATACGACATATCTCTGCGTATTTAATTTCGCATCATACCGTACGACATAACTCCGTCTATTTAATTTCGCATCATACCATATGACATATCTCTGTGTATTTAATTTCGCATCATACCGTACGACATAACTCCGTCTATTTAATTTCGCATCATACCATATGACATATCTCTGTGTATTTAATTTCGCATCATACCGTACGACATAACTCCGTCTATTTAATTTCGCGTCACACCATACGAGAAAAACAAAGCTACAACTGCCTTTCTGTTTGAGCACTGCACCATTTATATTGCGCGTCTTGAGCCCGTCTCTCAATAATTTAAGCTACTCACAAGACACACTACTACTATAGACTGCAAAATATCAAGGATACTAATAAGAACGGGAAATACAGCACGCGTGAGGGAGATGAGAGATAAATATAAAATTACAGTCGGGAAGTCTGAAATGAAGGAACCATCACGTAGAATATACATAGTCGTAGATGGGGGCATGATATTAAAGTGCACGTGACAGCACTAGAATGTGAGTTTGCATACCTCATTCGCCTGACTCAAAGTCGGGCCTGCTGGCGTATAATAAAAGATCTTGTACAAATATAACTAACTAATACTTATGCAAAACTTTCTGAAACGAAGGAAAATAACAGCACTTTTGTGGCACATAAATTTAAAAGCAAATTCCTTTACCCGGTAAAATTGGTATTCTAAAGCCACCAAACTCTAATTAAGGATGTAATTTTTAAAAATTTTTCACTGGCTTTCACTTCGGTCCTGTTAAATTCCCACGTCACGGACTTCACATTAAAATGACAAGGAGCTGTTCCGGGTAGCACTGTTTTAACTACAGAAACGCGCTCCGACCTCTGTGAATAGTTACGTAAATAAAACACCAGATAAGATGGAGGAAACTGATTTTAAAATACCCTACCTTGGAAATGTACTACACTTCGTGGGCGACAAATACTAATTTCAAGCACGTTAATTCAAATGCATGAAGGTTTAGCAAATATTAACCTCATAACGCCCGTGTGGCATTTGTTCTAACATCAAGAAATTTCATTTTGTCTACACATTATCTATGCGTTTAATTTAATTATCACAGTGAACAGCGCCAGGCATCTCTCATGGCTATAACCTCTGTTCTCCGAGAGCTATGAACTGAGTAATTTAGACAAAACTCAGTGTTCAAGTGGTTAAATCAGTCACTCAGCTAATACGCTACAAATACACACAATAATATGCACTTATATATATATATATATAATACTTATGCCAGTTCTCTAAAGCAAGGTCTGTCTTGAGAAGCTGGTAGTGACTCGACTTTTCAACAGATTCTCCACCTTTTACGGGACATAAAGTTTTTTTTTAACTGTGATGTCACCGCGCTCATACTCCGTTCATTTAAGACTGATTTTTACAGTACCTCCCAAGCGGTCTATAATATTGAAGTTTTCCGACTTGAACTCCGTACGCATTTCAAATAACACCCGTCAGTTCCAGCGACACACTCATCCAACCCCACCATATTTGATGTCCCTAATCATATTCTGGTTGTGAGGACAAATTATGAAACTCACTGCTTAATTTTCACCACCTTTCAGTATCGTCTCCTCTCTTCGATCCAAACACTCCCCTTGGCACTTTGTTCTCACATCCACTCCATCTGCGTTATTGCCTTAGAGCAAATGTTACATGAGAGTGAAAATAAGACACATTAAATACCGTTTTACACTTCAGTCTTTAAGTTTATAGGAAGGATACGGCAATACAGAAATTGTGTACTGAAAGGAACAAAGTTTCTCGGAATTTAATTGGCTCTTAATTTTGTACTTATTTACGACACCGTGAACCAAAGCCTTGGTCAAATGAACACGTTCAAACAATGCCGATGCGTTTTATCCATGTGTCTGTGTTGAATGATGTAGTTGCCTACAAACCGAATAAGTGGTGCCAATAATCACTACTGTGTACAGATGTGTTGGCACTTGATACAGCTACCAATTGGCCCTACACATCCACAATCAGAATGATTCGTGCCCATGATCTGGATGTTCTCTTGCTCAAAAACATTGCACTAATATCGCTCTGCCGCTGGTAAGGCTGATCGGTTCGTGATATGTCTGCATGTCATACAAAACTCTCCATCTCTAAAGGGCCAAAAACAGCCGACCTTTCCAGTAGGCGTCCTCATACTTTTGTTTTGTGCTGCTCATTTATCAGGCAGTCTGAACAGAGGCGTATGCACGAGACACTTCCCTTCATTTCCGTTCAAGCAACAATATCAACACTCACACGTCCTATGTATTTGGCGAAATCATTAATTATCAACGTCTGTAATTAATTTTAATCGCCCCATCACATTCCTTCTCCTTAAACATGTGCGTCATTTCACATTCATGGTTATCTCTTGCGACAGATGCCTACCGTATGAATAGCTTCAGGTTGCTCTTTCTTCAAATGAAAATCAATCATGGAAATATGGCATCGTCGATAATAGGGAACTAAATTTTCAAATTTGAAATGTCCGCTGATGACACAAGATTTCCATTAAAATTTCATAAAATCAAGTTAAATAATTCCAAAGTTATGAGACGGAAAGCAGACTTGATCTCACTCTGACGGCAGACAGTGTGTCCGATAACACAGAGATGAGGATAATGTGTGGATTTAAGCGGTAGATGTAGCAGGGGAATTCAGACAATTAAAGGAGAAAGATGCACTCCTCGTAACGTACTATTTGGATAGTCAAATCTAGAACGATTGCGGACGGCGAGAACTGTAGCATGCACGGTGGTATCAAACATGATTGCACGATTTTATTCTAATAATCTGAAGGGAAAATACTTAGAGATATATGTGAAGCTGGTATGTTAATATTATAATGTACTTTTAAAGTACTAACAGCGTGACAATGTGGACTAGATTCAGCAAGGTCTCATGAATACGGCAACAGAATTTAGACTTCCGTCAAACAAGAGGAACCGCTTTATGCGAAGGACTCATCCGATGAACTATAGTCCGTTATAAGCTTGAGAACATGTCAAAATTTCGGACATTTTCTGTCGCCGAACAAGGTGTGAGAATGGCCATGAAGAGTCTTTGCTTTTAAGGGGTTTTAATGGGATCGCCGTGGCGTAGTTGAGGTCACTACCTTTATACAGTCATGGAGTGCCTGAGGAAATTCATGTCATGCTATTTTGTACTGTCTCTAAACTTAATCTTCCGCAATTATTCTGCCACATTACTTCAGGGATAGGAAACGTACCTTTGTCACCGAACCTGTTATTTGTCGCCACTATAAACCACGGACGGTACCGCATTGTTTTTCTCAGAGAAAACTGGAATTTTAGTAATAATAATTATTATATTGTTATTGTTATTATTATCATTATTATTATCCGAATTTCTCACTTCTCAGCTTTAGCTGGGAAATATTCACCTATCCTGGGATGTATCACCAACCGGATTAGGCTCGGTGGTCTTATGTGTAATTTAGGAAATTCCTTACAAGTGAACATGTGCCAAGAATTACTTTTTGCATTTGTATATGTGTTTTATTATTATTATTATTATTATTATTATAAAGCTTCAAGTAAAGTTTTTGGATTTAAGTTTTATGTGTTTTATAGTTTAATAAACAAGGCGTTTTAAACTGAATAGGTTATAACGTCACGTAGGAAATTGACTAGAATTGGTAAGTTAGGCTGCATGTATATGGAAACAGAGGTAGTCTATTTTAAGATAACCAGCGCTTGCCTCAGTTGTTTGAGGGAAAGTAAAGCAGGTCTCAGCCGAGGCAGCTGGATTGCATGCTGCATATAATAACTATGAAGACAGCTACATACCTGTACCTAGTCATTTAAAATTCTTCTGTGTTTCTGTAACTATGTCAGTTTGACATTTGTCATGAAAATGGAAATGTCAGGTTCCGGTTCCTCCAAAATGGTAGCATCTATCTACCAAATTAATGTCGTCATATCTCAAAAGTCTGTACACTTAACATTCACTGACATACGAATTTTAAATCTCTGTTACACATATCCACACAATCCATCTAAGGACGCCAGACAACATGAAGCAAATTTAAGGTAACCTGACCAGGAATACGGGATGAAACGTCATACGTTATCCCCAACGATTATTTAATCTCACCTGTATTCAATACATATATAACTCCAACATAATTATTGCTAATTACCCTTAAGGGAATATGGTCAAACTCTTGTTTAACAACGGTCCTTCCTGGACATGACACGTGTAATCCAGTATACCCAACTCAGCATGATACAGAACTTCTAGATGCGCACATATATTATTCCATTACATCGTCCCTACATAAAGTGAACCACACACGTATACTGAATATTCACACAAGACCTGCACATTCTCACTAATAGAGAAAGTTAGCTTATATGCACCATATTCCCTAGGGAGATGAAAGTGCGTCATTACTAGGGAAATATAAAAAAGGGCATTTGCATTTTTTCCGAATTTGTTACATCAGAACTATATGTTTGTACCTCTGCGTACATTTCAAAGAAGCACATACCCATTTTTTCCATTTTCTGCCGGCCATACTAATGCATTCAAATGAAGTCACTTCTTTGTATGAGCAGAGCGACTGTAACTCTCAAGTTGTGTAACTCTGTACTTCGAATGCAAAGCACTTTAGTCAGTTTGTTTCAATGCTAATTGCGCAGATTTACGTTAAGACTTACAGTGGTCAGAGGCTCCCTCTACCTGAAGTTGTATGTTACAGTAATTTTACGTTATCAGCTGAGTGTTTTTCTGGTCACTTCACGAAAAATATAGACATACGTCGTATTAGGTTACTGTCCGTCTTGAGGAAAATATCTGAACCTATGTGACAGGAAATAACAGGACGCTGTACAATGCATGTAATTACTCTTGATAGCTTCCACAGCATTACAAGAACACTGTATATAAATCGTCGTGCCTTTGAGAAAGTTTCTGATTCATGATATTTCAGAATATAATTAAATCGTTTCATAAAAAGTATATCGATAATTATTTACATTTTGATTTCTCTTTCATTTTTATCTTTTCTGCATCCCGTCTCACAAACGATTAAAATACACAGCCTACGAAACTAATGGCTCGTCTTTAATTTAAACAGGTATTGGTAAATATTGACCAGTCGACACAACATAACAACCCACAGGGCACGAACTATCACGTAGACAAACCGCTGTCAAAAAACACATTTCAATCAATTTTAAAAGTTAATCTAATCGTACAAAAACTTCATTACGAGACTGAATCAAATGAAAACCTTAAAAGGTCGAGACCCTACTGTGCAGCTACCAGCAAAGCAAGTCGTCACCACGGGTTAGAATCAGGTATTGTGCGTGCGCGCGCGTGTGTGTGTGTGGGTTTAGAAGTAGCAATGTGCTGAAATATGGAAAAAGCTTTATAGAACCAACCTTCACTGAATTGGCTGTTAAAAAATTTCAAACGTGTTCATTGCACTCACACTGATACAGGACAAACACCCCCCCCCCCCCCAATCCAGAAAGTATTCAAAAACATTTAGGGGTGAATACTACTAATATAATAATAATAATAATAATAATAATACCAACTGAAAATGCCACCTTTGTTTATAACATGGAAATTTCTTATTCAACTGAAATTACTTTCATCAGGCATAAAAGCAAAAACAACGACGTATCTGTTTACTCCATTATCCTGCCACACTGTAGTAATTCACGCATTCGTTTATTCCTTTCCTGTGGCGCAACAGCCCAAATCTGGCCTAGACCACCTCCTTTTGGAGGTTTCTAGATCACACTCAGTTGCACACACCCCACTCGGCAGGCCTCCTCTGGACGACTTATTAGTCCGTCGCAGAGACCTCTACCTGACAACACACAACACTCACATGAGACAAACATCCATGCCCCCGGTGGGATTCGAACCCACGATCCCAGCAAGCGCTCGGCCGAAGGCCCACGCTTTAGACCGCGCGGCCACTGGGATCGACCACTCATTTATTCGGTCACCCTTAATTACCACGTATTTTCAGTTACGCTGAACCACCTGCTACGATGATTGCGAAAGTTTAATGAATGGATGGAAGCGAAAGCCATATAATGACTTCCACTGCAGGGACTGAGGAAAACCACTAATAACCTACGTGAAAATACTCGATCTCGAAAGCAGCCTACATAACATTCAGCAGTGCCAACCATCAGCGACCCCAAGTTACTAAACCGTCAAAATTTTCTGCGTGTTTCAGATCGACCTAAAGCACGTCAACCAGAATTTCAACAGCAATAATGTGGAACTCGGAATCGACCTCAGAGAGTACTACCCAAGCGTCGAATGGGACATTCTGGGAGTTCCTGCGGAGCGCCACGAGAAATACTACCCTTGCTGCACCGAACCTTATCCCGGTGAGTGCAATGAATGCGACGGGAGAACAGTCTTAGTCAGCCTCAGAGACGGTCTGGACACTATGACGAAGACAGAATACCCTTGCCACAGCAGCTGGCCAAGCCGTAGCCCAGTCACTATCCCTGCTTCCCTATCACAGGCCAGGCCATTATTTGGTAACGCAGCCTGTCAGTTAACTGTGCCGAAACTATGCCATTATCTTCACGTCCAAGTGTTACAAGACTGTAAACTGCATGTACGATGCACACTGCGGGCTGTATTACCGATCACGCTGAACCCTCACAGTGTAGTAGCAAGTAAGTATCCTTATGTTCTAGACAACATTTAAAGTAGGCTACACCCTGCTGGATAACACTGTATCAGCTGCAAGTGTTAAACAGCATCACACAATGATCACAAATATTTAAGGTGTGCACAAAGACATCTGTCATCTAGACATCTAGACACCTAGAGTTTGTGTGTTGGGAAAAGGGTGGTCAGAATAATTTAGGGCCTAACAGAGTCAGAAAAACAGGATGCTGGAGAAAGTTTCGTGAAGTGTAAGTTTCTCAATTTTATATACTCTTTGCTAAATTTGATTAAGATGAGGGAGTTAAGGGCGATGAAATCGGTGGGATAGATATCACGCTTGAGAAAGACGAGAAATTCATACAAAATTCTAGTCGGGAGACCTAAAGGGAAAGGCCCCTTGGGAGACCTAGGGACAGCAAGAAGGACAATATTGAAATTTAGGCAGTGCCATGGCTCAGGCGGTTAGCCGCCGGCCTTCCACCGCGGAGGCCCGGTTTCGATCCCGGGTCATTCGATGTGGGATTTGCGGTGGACACAGTAGCGCTGGGACAGGTTTTTACCCGAGTTCTTCGGTTTTCCCCTGTAAGTTTCATTCCACCTGTGCTCCGTTACTAGAAAAAGACAGAAAAATAACCATCATCTTCATCTTCATAGGATTGCACAATAAGCCTCATGGCTGCAGTGGGTCCGTAGCGTCTGCTGCGGGCCCTTCATCACTAAAAAAAAAAATACTGAAATTTACATTAAGTAAAGAGGGTGTGAGGATGTGGACTGTATTTAACTGGTTCGGGTAAGGGTCCTAAGGCTTGTGCTTGTAAATACCGTAACTAAGTTTCAGTTCCCGAGGGGAGGGAGGGGATTTACAAGTCAGTCGGTCGGTTTGTTAGCTGCCAATTTAGAGAGACACATCATCATCGTATATCTCAGTACCTTACAAGCCTCATGAAATTGAACTAATCACATAAAAATCCTTTCTCCATGTCACTGTTACATTTATACCAGGCCTATTTAATTTCATTCGACACACAATACCCTCAAATAATATTTCCTCAAGACACTAGACCTTTCAAAACTTTGCATAAGCTACAATAATCATAGTACCACTCGTGTTTAGAATGGAACCTTCAGACATTTCGAAAGAATGGTAAGAATCTAGATCTCGATTGGTTTCCTCTTCATTTCCTTGTTTGAACTCTGAACATCAAATAAATCTTGAATGCAAACATTCTTGAATAGTGAAGTCTGTAAAGAACATTCTAAAATCTAATAACCCTCACTCGCTCGCTAACTTGTTCGACAGAAAGACTTCTGTAATCCTTCTTCGTCTTCAAGCCTCCTGGCAAAAAAAAGTCACTTCCGCCAGGAAACCTGTGAGCAACATCTTTTGATCTGTAGATGTGAGTTTGCTGCTATTCGCCCTGTCACTGCAATTTCTTTTCACATAAGGAGCAAGATTTTCCCGTGCTCGTTAATTTCGTTTGATAGCAGTATCATCGAGCGCATGGGAAAAAGTAATTCACAGCGAAAGCCAAATTAACGTTCTTCGATATACCTTCCTTTTTCCCTCAATATTTACGAAACAGATGACCTTTACGTAATTTCATATGAGCACTAATGATGTTCAAAAACAACACCGCGGCTAAACTTCCTAATTTAATACTAACAGTAATACAGATATGAAGTTTATGCAGCGACACAATCAACATTTAATCCAGGACACTGAAAAGTCGTGTGCTGATGTATGTTAGAGTATACGTTAACTCTGGCTGAAAATGTCTTTTTGTAAAACAACAATGCGGCGATCGCGCGGAACTTATACTGAAAGCTTGATTACCGCGCCTAAAGAACAAACCAGCTCTCTGCTATTTTAGACCAATCTGTATTATGTTCGAAATCACCAGTACAGCAGCATTGTATAACTTCTAGCTCATCTGTATGTTGGATATTTACACAAAGACTACTCATAGAACTAGATCGCATGTTTCTGTGCATGATCATAAATAGGCAACGTCTGTTAGTTTCAGTGTGCTTAGGGTTTGTAACTAATACATGTACTTAACGCAGATGAGGTTACTACAGTGGAGAATCGGGGTTAATGGGAAGGTAGTCACAAGAAAACCATCTGAGGTGGACGGACTGTAATCAATACAATATTATTATTATTATTATTATTATTATTATGTAACAACAGTCTCCGGGTGTATAGAATAACGTCTAATTTGTAGTAGGTGCCAACATTTTTATAGAAATATCTGCCTCATTTCATCTTCCTCATACCTAATTTTTTTGTCTCATTTACACAAAAAACAACAGTTTCAAGCATTTTCTTTATCACCAACATACACTGATTCTGTGGTGAATTGTGTTTATACATGATAAACAGATAACTCTTTTAAAAATACTGATCAATAAATTCTACGTTTGTTATTAATAAAGAACGACAATTACCTATTCTTTGCAGATCGAAGAATGATAAATTAAAAGAAACTGCAGAATTCAGATTTACGAACAGCAAATGTCGGCCTTCAACGTTATCTTAATATGCTCCATAAGTATATAGGAATGTGTTAGGGGTCAGGTCGCCGTGGCGACTAGACTTCGTACGATGGCGCTTTATATCAGTGGGTCCCCCCAATGTAACTCGCTCCATGTCACCATTCGAGTGGCTACAATTCTGAGATGGCTCCCAAATTTTCGAAAGAAAAAAATTCTGCACTCCCTGGATTATGCATAAATGCGGTCAGCAGATTGACTTTTGACAAACCAGCGGGTTTTGGGCCGGCTGGTGGTACAGCGATACACAAATGCAACAAATCACATGATTAGGTTCACTGCACACATGGCTAATTGTTCACAGCCCAGAATACCTACACGTAGATAAGAATGTAATATTAAAAGGCATCATAAAAATATTGAGCAATAAATTGAGCCACATTTATCTAACAGGATTTGTACTACTGCCGGTTGCAGTGTGTATGCGTGGCCCACGTAGGGTGGGGAATTCCTTGAGCAGCTGATTGACTACAGGCGTCTAAAAATGCACGCTGCTCCATTAAGTTAGTTCCGCAGCAAACAATTAATTCAGCATCTTGGCTCGAATCGTCACGTCGTGAGACTTCAAACGAATGAAACACTATTAAATTTATATGAACGTTTAAAGTAAATTTGAGACAGTATTTCACGTAACACAAAAATACAGACGCTAATAAGGCCAAAGAAATGGACATAAGTGACCTTTCAGCAAAACAGTCGTAATGTAATCTGAGCATTCACTGCGGTTTCCCTTTGCCTTTTGCTTCAACCGAGTCAGAAGTCTCCAGTCTGGACACCTCAGTTAACACTGACCGTCCCGTGGTCACGGCAGGAGCCTTACGGAATAACACCATTCTTAGAAATCATTTGGCCGTCTTCTTTTCAGAATTTTCTGAGACACAATGTGAAGAGTTTCCACAGCGCAGAAGTGGCACTAGTACAAATATCACCTAACATTTCTACACAGCACACAGATCAAATTATTTCCTTGAAGACATATTTATGGATGATGCAATATTTCTTTATTGGCGGTTTGCTAAACGACCAAACAGAGTAATTCACATTAACCCTTTAAAGACGAAGCGTGTCTGTTTTATATAAGGACTCAGTGCGTACCGCGCTGTAAACACTCTCCACTTCGGTTATAAAAACCAATCTCTTAATGTTTTATAAGGTAAAAGTTGCTGTTTGTTCTGAGATCCGTACAAAACACATAAACGCAATGTGGGCACCACGTAGAATTTTTTAATGTTAAACCTGGTCGTATGTAAAGTTACCGCTAGGCTTTAAAAGGTTAATGTACGAGCGGATGTTAGTAAACCACAAATTAGATACAATGTGAAAGGAAGCGGCTGTGGCCTATTTTAAAACACTATTCCGGCATTCTGGAATTTGCCTGGAATAACTGAGGAAGGCAAAAAGTACCCCATCAGGGAAGTCCGTGTCTCTGCCGACATTTCGAACGCCCAACTCCCCAATATGTCAGGAACATTACAGTTTGAGCCACCTTGCTTTGTGGATAGTATCTGTATCGAAACCGGCGTTATACGTCGCAACTAACTCTTGATGAAGACATCCTGTTTTGTTACTTGCCTTAATAATAGAATGAAAATAATTAACCCTTTAAAGACGAAGCGTATCTGTTTTATATAAGGACTCAGTGCGTACCGCACTGTAAACACTCTCCACTTCGGTTATAAAAACCAATCTCTTAATGTTTTATAAGGCAAAAGTTGCTGTTTGTTCTGAGATCCGTACAAAACACATAAACGCAATGTGGGCACCACGTGGAATTTCTTAATGTTAAACCTGATCGTATGTAAAGTTACCGCTAGGCTTTAAAAGGTTAATACAGTCTAACACGACTATATAGTTGCGTTAGACTGTATTAACTATTAACTTCGTATAACTAAATCCTAAGTAACACTGCAGGTAGCTTTACTCAGCTTCTTGAATAAAACACCAGAATTATTACAGCCGGTTACAAAGCCGTACCATTAGTCCAAAAGACCGTAACATTTATTTTCTAACAAAATTGTAACTCTTGTCCGCTTTGCAGCAATTTATACTGTACCATTCACACGGCAGACTCAACGGTTTTGCCAATGTGTAGGTTTGTAGCTTCACACTGAAATTTCGGATTAACGTGCTGCCTACGTCCTCAGGGTTGGCAGAATTAGATCCAAACAATTTTTCTTACGTCTACACAGGAAATTCTTAGCAGCTGTGATCCCAACCACAGCAACGCCCACCGCCCCCCCCCCCCCCCAGAGAAAAATGGCGGATGAGCACCTAAGTTTTTTAATTGTTACTGTCTGAAACTAGAGGCGGCGAATAAGAAGCCTATGTGCTCTTTCTCTGCACTATCATTGGCCTAAAACTGTTCATATGCGATAATCCTGCCTGTGAAAACGAGATGCAATCGATGGAAAGTACTACACTGTTTTATGTAATTAGTGTAGGCCTATATACTTTGTATCTCACTCTTTACGACTGGGTTCGTATGTTTTAAAAAGTGCAATTCAAATCCGCCAGTGTTTTACACATATTAACAACTGCGTGTGCGGTCGTTTTATTTGCATTAGTTTTCTCTCAGTAATATTGATAATCCGGAATGGTGTGATACCGTATGCTACACCACACGGATATGATAATATGTGTCAGTTATGGGAATAAACTCTGCTCCTTAATCTGTGTTTCAATTTCTTTCTCAGATATCTTCTTCAATATCACGCTGCGACGCAAGACACTGTTTTACACAGTGAACCTCATTGTGCCGTGCGTTGGCATCTCCTACCTCTCAGTGCTAGTGTTCTACTTGCCAGCCGACTCAGGAGAGAAGATAGCACTCTGCATCTCAATCCTTCTCTCCCAAACTATGTTCTTCCTGCTCATATCCGAGATTATCCCGTCAACGTCGCTAGCTCTGCCACTACTAGGCAAGTACCTGCTCTTCACTATGATCCTGGTAGGACTCTCTGTAGTTATAACCATAATGGTTCTCAACGTCCATTACCGCAAACCTAGCACCCACAAGATGGCTCCTTGGGTTAGGAAAGTCTTCGTAAGACGTTTACCCAAGTTACTGCTGATGAAAGTTCCGGAACAGCTGCTAGCGGACATGGCAGCAAATAAAAGTCGCTTACGTGCTGCCAAAAAGTCAAAGCTCAACGCCGCGACAGTAGCGGCTGTATCTGCAACGGGAACGTCCTCGTCGTCTGTAGCGTCGTCACCCGACTCTCTAAGGCATCACCAGCTGCAAAGGCCAGGGGGCTGCAACGGTCTCCATTCGTCGGCGAGCGGAGCCACAAACAGGTTCGGAGGACTCATGGCGGGGTTAAACGGGCTACCGTCTGTAATCGGTTTGGACGGCAGCTTGAGCGACATTGGCACAAGAAAGAAGTATCCTTTCGAACTGGAGAAGGCAATTCACAATGTGATGTTCATACAGCATCACATGCAGCGCCAGGATGAATTTGATGCTGTGAGTATTTTGGAGAACTCAGTTCGAATTGCAAATGTTTGTAGCGTGCGATTACAGCGTAGTTGATAACTGCTACGTGTGTAGGTGATACATGCACACATCTTGGAGACGTACACACAGGGTTATGACGGGGAAACCTCAGGCAAAAATACCACTTGCGACACCTAGACGTAGATGCGTGAGTACTATTAAAATGTATCTTAAAGAATCATGGTGGGAGGGCGTGGACTTGGCTCAGCTGGTTCAGGGTAAGGACAAGTGGCGGGATCACTTTAACATGGTAGTGAACCATCACTCCACAAATTGCGAGAAATTTCTTGACTAGCTGAGAAACCATTAGTTTCTCAAGCATAACTCTGCTCCACGCAGTGACTTCTCAGTATGTGATTCATGTCAAACACATAACACACACGTACAATATATGGTACATAATTATGTAGAGGGAAAATTTTCAAAAAATATAACCTATAATTTTAAATGCTATTATAAAGTAAAAGAGACTTCCTGCAAGAAAAACTGTGGATGGTGTTATAAATACGCCAAAATGTACCGACACAGCATTCTAAATATAAAGATTTGCTTTGTAGTAGTGGCACTTTTATTTTTATAACTAACCCTTTAAAGACGGAATGTATCTGTTTTATACAAGGACTCAGTGCGTACCGCGCTGTAACACTCTCCACTTCGGTTATACAAACCAGTCTCTTAATGTTTTGTAAGGCAAAAGTTGCTGTTTGTTCTGAGATCCATACAAAACACATAAACGCAATGTGGGCCCTACGCAGAATTTTTTAATGTTAACCCTGGTCGTATGTAAAGTTACCGCTAGGCTTTAAAAGGTTAATATACTACTCCGCCCATTAAAGTAACTCACAGCCACTTATTAACTGTCAACGATGCGGAAAAGGACTCGTTTCCCAGAGCAGCATAGCTGTGGGCGCGGAGCTGACGATATACGGAGCCATAATTGGCTCCTTTCTGGTAAGGAGATCTAACTTGAGAACATCATACGAATCTGAAGAAGGTACCTGCTGGTGTTTGGGCTCATATAAATAACGCTATTAGTGGCAGAGAGCGTGAAGTTAACCGAGGCCCCTCGAGTGACAGTGAGGGAGTTAGTTATTCGGGAATACAGTGCTACTCTCTTTTAGATGATGCTGTTAATGTTATTATAGATAATTACACTTGTAATTAACGTAACACAGCAAAATCTCTCTCGAGATACTAAGAGCCACTCCGTAAACTCCCAAGCTTTCATAAAACCCGAAAGTTCATTTCCGCGTTCACACGACCCCTCACTTATTCCAATCATGAAACAGAGCGTTTCAGTCCACACTGTACCATCCACTTCCCTACGGTGCACTTTTGTATTGAGGCCGTATTCCTGCCTACTTGTGTGTATTCCAACCGGACCCTATGCTTCAGACGTCCCGGCCAAATTATATGCAAATGCATGTTCCTTCCTATGCGCCGTTTACCTTGTTCTACTTCTGTTGGTCACCTTGACTGTACGAAGCTGGCGAAGACTGCAACTTACAAAACCCTTCACGATGCAGTGTTCTTAAAACGCCTTTTCTCCTTCCATGTTACGTCTGAATATTTTCCTTATCATTCCACTCCACAAACACAATAACCTTATGAAGGTTACTGCTTCTGGGATGCAAAGCCATTAAGTTTAAATCAAGCTCAATTTATTCTTCTCTCTAGGGTGACAGATCTGGCTTCACATCCATAAAAAATAACAAAATTATAGCGTCTCCACTCTGATTTCACATTTCTAGATTAAACACGACAAGTAGAAGGATTCTCGAGTGATTCGATTAAAATACTTCGGGATATAACGCTGCTGCAATATCAGAAACATGACAAGCGCTTGTGTGCTAACACCAGGCTGTTGTTGTTACACAGGAAGATCAAGACTGGGGGTTTGTGGCTATGGTACTGGATCGCTTGTTCCTCTGGATCTTCACAATTGCATCGATCGTCGGAACGTTTGCGATCTTGTGCGAGGCGCCAGCTCTTTACGATGACACAAAGCCAATTGACATGGAGTTATCGTCTGTAGCCCGAAGGCATTACCCACCAAATTTTGGACTAGAGGACAAACACGGCTTGTAGTAGTGAATCGACTATTGACTGTGGGTAAGAACTGCTTTCGTTTCGATTGAACAGAGCAAAGAGTGGCAGTATTCCAATGGGTTTGTTACTCTACTGCATGTGTGACATTGACAGTCTAGACGGGTAAAATATACACCCACAGAAAGGTAGGCCTAGTTAAGATTTACAAATATGAACAAATTTGGCTCGTTATTTCAATTAATTTTCGACGTTCATTTATAAAGATATCCGTTTTTCTAAGTGAAACTGTACAGTGCTGTCTCAGTACGTATCTGAAGGTGCGCATTTGTTGTGTTCCGAGGGCACATGAATTCTTCTCCGAAACTTAGTAATAAGCTGCCCTTGCCTTCTATATATCCTTTGATATGGACATTAATATTATAAACACCAACCGAACAACTGTCTTGAGACTTGCTACGAATATCAGGCCGTCCGAAACTGCCGTATTACATCTTTGGTTCCGAAAATAGCTGATCTGGTTAAACATATCCATTGTTTTCCTCACTTTACAAGATACTGTACAGGACAGGAAATTGTCTACAACTCTTTCATGCCAGGTCCACTCAAATATATTATTCACGCAATCACACCACCAAATCTAATACAGCTAGCTCTGCTATAACGCGACTGTTGCCTCTTGTGGGACCTCGCGTTACAGAAAATCGCGTAATAAAAATTGAGCCAGATCAGAAAAAATTGGCCCGTCATCCAACCGTTTATCTTCACACTTCTTGCTCAAACCGTGTAATATCAGACACGCGTAAGTGAAAGTTCGCGTTATACAAAGAGTTTTCAGCGATTCGTCAATCGCGTTATAGTCAATTCGCGTTAACGAAAAACGCGCAATTGCAGAACTGACCGTACGAGTAAAACTGCCACCAAGGAAGGTCGACTGAACTGCCTTAGAACCATACTGGCGAGACGGCTTTGGTTTCTGCAGTGTTGTACCTGCATGTCATCTTACCACACTTTGCATTTAATACTTGCCCACATCAGTTTTAATGCAGTAAAGGAGAATAAATATTTAAAATTTAAATGTTATAATACTCTACGCCCCATAAAGCTCATTATGATGCCACGAAGATAATTACTCGTATGTTTATAAGGTGATATAAATAAGAGACGTTCAATTGCAATACACTCCGGTTCTGGATTAAAGCTGCATATAGGATATTACCGCAAAGAAATACTGCAGGATGTCAAGTAACCCAGTGGAATACTGTCACTAAAATATGTGCATCTTTAATTCGTCCGTACTGTAACTTTAAAAAACTTGGCATATATTGCTAAAGGACCCAAAATATGGATACAGATTACTGTGTAGTGAAATTGTGATGTCAGACGAAAATGATCCTTAATGATTCTGCACGAGTGGATGAACATCAGCGGTCACTCTGCTGGTCCTACGTCGTACCAAGCAGGGAGCAGTGGACTGCACGCACATACACAACCAAGCAGCATGCTTTAAAGCTATGTTTCCTAGTTTGACAGATTGCGTAAAATCTATGGGAACTGCTACCCAACAGGAAATATCTTAATGCAGATTGAATCCACAACGCAAATTAAATTTGGCTATATTCCAAAAACTGAGTACTGTTTCGTTTTAAAAGTATCATGAAACGTAATCCAAGCTGTAGACATACGACGCACACGTCAAGTGAAACTCTTTTGCATCATTTTCTTTACCACCACTAACATCATCAAATCTGGACAGCTTTCAAAAGAGGAAAATCTACATTGCAAATAATGTACTAAATATGTAGATATAATAAAATGAACGTTAATTCAAGACATCACTTCTTGATCTTAAACAACTGCATTCAGAGTTAAAAACTTCGATGGTTTACTCGACAGTTGGTACTTTATAGTGTAACACAATGTCTTCTTGCACTTTCCATTGCTGTAGAGCACCTGACTCATGCCGCAGTTAACGTTCTAAGACTGAAGTTCATCTAAGTGTTAACTTTCATAAAACTCACAGATCTTAACTTGTTGTTTTTTCTTGTATTCTCGGAATAATATAAAATATATAAATACGCTCTGTGGGCAAACTGCAGGTGGTACAAGAAGTAACGACTGCGCTTTAAGGAGTTAAGTTCATTATTTTATTTTAACATGCTGTGCTACACCAGTTCATAAAGAAATACTACATTAAAATTCAATTCCGTACCTCACTAAGTGAAACGAAAACGAATTTCCTTTCTCCAAAATTTCGTAGTAATAGTCGTAATAATAATAATAATATAACCCCCGGGTAGCAATTTACAAATTAATAACAATTTAAACATGAGATGCTTACTGACGCAGATTCTCAAACCTTTTCTACGTTAAATATTATCCTAAGGAAATGAAACATGATTTGTGTGTAATATAAACATTCTTAACAGGCCTGAAGTATGAGAAAGAATGGTTTCATTTGATTGCAATTATGTTACCAACTAAACCATATCAGATGCTCAACAAATTAAATAAAGTATACATCCTACTTTCACGATGTTTAGATATAACAACCGAGTTCTTTTGCAGTGGACTAATTTACTATTTCATTCCTATTGTACTACCGAAGTGACTGTAGCATATCTGAGTTAACCTGAATTAAACATCATTATTTTGTTAACATAATTTAGTAAATTCTTTG
Organism: Coptotermes formosanus; assembly: GCA_013340265.1. Taxonomy (NCBI): domain Eukaryota; kingdom Metazoa; phylum Arthropoda; class Insecta; order Blattodea; family Rhinotermitidae; genus Coptotermes; species Coptotermes formosanus. The sequence goes on from BLKM01005581.1 coordinate 372,016, forward strand.
TATTTATCTTAACTTTAAAACGAATTTTGCAATTATACAACTTGTTCAGACAAAAGTCAATCTCAGGATGACATTTATCGCGTTTCGTGAGATAATTTTTATTGGGATTGAAACTGATAAACAGAATAGAGGTCTTGCCTCCATCATAAAATTACTTCGCAGGCAAAATAAAGTTTCACAATATCACAAACACAATCAAGACTCAGTGCGAGGAAACGAGGAAACGCAGTGAGAGAAACACTCTGCTTTGTTTGCAGAAAAGTTAAATGGTTTTTCTTTGTTCTTCAAACTAGGAAATAAAACGCGCAAATCTCATTGCAATTCTAGAATAAAGAATGTTCAAATTTTGTTTAGCTGTTGCAAGAAATGATGCCAATGCAATTGTCAAGCAGAAATTTATTTAACTGCTCTTGATACACTATTGCGCCAGACAAAAAAACACTGACTTTGTGAGCTTTAAAAGAATTTCGTATTAGTCTATAATTATTAAGGAACTATAATCAAATTTTAATTATTTAATAACACCAACATGTTTGTTATTATTAATTAGGGTATAATATCAGTGTGGAAAGTTGTTCATCTTAAAAATGTTACTATCGTTATCACAAATACCAATCCAGTTTGATATGAACGTGTGACAGTGTAAACCACCCTACTGTGTGAGAGAAGCCACAATTAACAATACAAATTTTGGCGTGTGATGCGCTGATAGTTGACAGTGGTACTCAATGGCAAGACTGGTTTGTATCTAGGTGTTCCCTATCGCTAAACATATTCCGGTATGATCAATAAAATTCAGCATAATTCCAAAACATTCGCAGAAAAGCGCAGTTTTTTTTTATGTGACCAGTCACATCAGCATTCTCAGACCCCTCGGGATATTAAGTGTGTTGCAACATTTCTGGATTAATCGTGAAATAAAAATGACCCACAAGAATTGCGCAGTCGAACATTTCGTTTTTTAACATACAACAAAAGTAGTTGTGAACTTACCACAGGTTCCATATCAATGACTTGATATTCTATACTTATATTTAGTGTAGCTTCTTGTAACAATTATTATAATACTTCCACATAATTTCTATGTTTCCAAACCATCACATACGCTTATCTCCCGATACCCAAAATTCCACTGAACTCAAAATAATTTCATCTCACGTTCTGCATTCACACTAAAACTGAAAACTTACCTCGTCTTTCTGGAGTATAATTTTATCGTAGAAACGTAAACCTGTAATTATGTTATACATAACTCAGTTACTAGGAACAACGCAAACATCTCATATAGAAGTAAAACATTTACCACGTTGAATTAAAAAAAGTACAATATTTTCGACAATTCAAAGACAAAAATTTCGGAGCAGAAAAGGGCAACATGCAATAAGCATACAAGAAAAACGCTAAACATTTTGTTACGGGGCCGTTCATATTCTTTTACGGATCTGACCATGTTTTCCTACAGATTCAGTTATATGTTGTCGGAGATTCTAGACAGTCCTTGAGATACTGTCACACTTCCTATCACAACGTGGCCCAAAAGAGTCCAGCACACATAGAAGAAAACAATAAAACGTACTGCTAAAGATGGGCTCATAAACGACACGGGAGTCGCGGTGGCGCAGTTGGTTGAAGCACTGCGCTACAAACCGGCAGGTCGCGGGTTCGACCGTCGCACTATGGCCCTGGGGTCGACTCAGCCTCTAACAGAAATGAGTACCAGGAATATTTCCTGGGGGGTAACCGCGGCCGGTGCGTATGGCTGACAACCTTACAACCTTCATGTGCCGACTGTCTAGAAATCTGGGAGCCTCAACCTCCTGAAGCCCTCTGGGCCTGTCCAGGTCTGTAATGGGACTGCTTTTTTTTTTTACCATGAACGACCATAAAAGCACAATAATCATCTAGAAAAAGTGAACAATTCTGCTACCTAACCTACCAATTTTGTTTGCAGAACCACTTACGTTTTGTTGCATATATAATCACACTTTATTACAGATCCGTCACATTTTGACACAGATCCAAAGAGTTTGTAGCAGATCCGATCACATTTTGACTCAGCCCCCATCACAACCTGTTACAGATACGATCACATTTTCTATACAACTACTCACATTGTGACACATGCGATCACATTTTATTACAGATCCATCACATTTTGACACAAATCCAAACACATTATTACGTATCAAATTACGTTTGGACATATATCCGAACAGAGTTTGTTAGAGATAAGATCACATTTTGACACAGATCTGAATAGACATGGACACAGATCCGATCACATTTCTTTACAAACCGGAAAATACTTTGACACAGATCCGAATACACTTTGCAGGGTGCGAAAAAACATGGACCTCTTAAACACGTGGAACGGGTGTTTCGATGGCATTGGAGGGTATTTATCTATGCCCGCCGTATTCTCTATTGTGGTGTCCCGTACCTTGTACGGTGCGGTCTCCATGCATAAAGGATTCTTTCAAAATTAATTTTGACTCAGGACGGGTTTGAGGGCCTCGATAATAGGTTGTTACTGCAGAGAGAAAGTCAAACGTTCGTTTCCGAATCTTTCTCCTTCAGATTTCTAAGCACCCATCCTGTGTTTCAAAGATAAAGTTTTCATGATTATTTACGCTTAAATACGCACCAAGCCATAAAAACTACTGGTAAAGTGGCGGTAAAACTCAAAGCATTCTTAAGCTCTTCTTTACACTACGGTGAAGTTATCGGCTCCCGCTTTACCTCAGAGAGACTGGCTGTAACCTAGAACAGGCATGAACGCGGAATAAGTTACAGAAATCGCTTTCTTTGCCCGGAATCTAATCCCGATGCCCCGCTCATCCAGTCCATAGCCTAGTAACTACACTGATAAAGCTGTCTTTTTCTGCGGAGCACATTTTAAAGCCAATGTAAATATGATGTGTTCCACAGCAGATCCCCCTGTGCGCTTGTCAAAATATCAGAACGTACGCCACATACGAACAGTACTTCGAACATAACTCACAGACTCAGAAACTGGTTTGCGGCATGGAGCCTCGTGTTTTGTAATCTGCTGAGATGGTTACAAAATAGTTTTGTTAGATTTCAGAACTTCGATAAGGGCCTAAGCACGTATGGAACTGTCTGCCACGTCCTTGCAGTAATCTTAAAAACAAATGCAAACACCTCAGCTTGTAACGAAACTTACACGTTTTGACACCCTGATCTTTTCCCGTGAGGACCCTTCCCCTAACCTCACATATCGTTCTCTAGCCATCACTCAGTTCTAAACGTTGCCTTCCACAGGCTCTTCAGACAAACGCTTGCAAAATACCCAAACAAAGTTCAGAACCATTCCTGTCACATCCCTCTGTTAAATTGTTCATTACCGCTGCCGACAAGAACATAATGCGGAAACAAGAATCATTCATATGAGAATTTGTGGTGATAGTTACAGTAGACATAGCACAGAAAATTGCAGACTTTTATAACTGTTTAGGCTCAGGTGGATCCTCTTTCTGGGCGATGGCACCGTACAATATAGACTACGCTACCTACAGTTCGGAGACGGAAGAATAAGGGAAAGTTTGCGTCGGAAATACAGCGTATTCCTAAACCCATACAGTGCCATCATCCACAAATACGACCCACAGTACGCAACAGTCACCGTAATATTTACTATTAACATTCTAACATTCTGTTTTTAATACTATTATCTAAGGGGTCTACTCATCGGCACCAGTTATAAGTTCTTTAATTCGACTAATATTTGTCCATAACATTAAGCATTTTTAATGTGTCTAATGTACGTGTCTGAGTGACTAGCGCGGAATTTTTTAAGAAAATCTTCACTAAATACAATGTCGCTTATCTAACGAGCAAAGTATAACTGGTGTCGTTGCAACCGCCCATCAATTAATCAATCAATTTAAACTTGCCAATGATATTTAATGTTGTACATATTCCGTGCAGTTGTTTATTATACAAATTTATCGATCAACCAACTACTGCACAAGTAGTTTATAATGCCCAACATGTTTCGGCCTCTATTATAAGGCCATCATCAGGGAGGAGGTTTTTCTTAGACAACAAGCAGCGTATGACACATTAATGAATGGTTGATTATTATCACATATATTAAAAACCTTATATGCTAAAACTAGTATTGACATACTCGTATTACAATGAATGGTACATAAAATTGTTAAATTCTATTTTTTAAATTGTTTACAGCGTGCATTTGAGAGCAAAATTAAGACACCAACAAATGCACTGTACATATGATAATAAAAACACTATCACATCACTGTTACACTTTTTTACCCAATATGTTTCAGTGTCCACATGACAGCACCACTAGAGGTATTATACCGAGAGCTTTACAGAAACCGTATGTCACGCTGTAGATCTTGAACAGTACATCACTTATCCACTATCAAGGTACTAGTTACAGCCGTTAGATTGTGTGGTAAAACAACATATAGTAAAATAAGTGTGTTTGAGTCCTGTGTGTTACTGCAGTACCACACAGGACTCAAACACACGCTGTCACCCACATTAACTACACAGGATTCAAACACACGCTGTCACCCACATTAACTACACAGGACTCAAACACACGCTGTCACCCACATTAACTACCATAATACTACAGAGCTATATCGGCAAATATGCCTATATAAACACATCAAACCTACGGCTTACACCATTGAAACCTTCTTACATATACACTCCAATGTACTGATATACTGTTTGGACAATTGCTGTTATCATCCTTAAAGACAAGTGCACATCGCATTATAACATCCACGTGGAGTGTTCTTAACCAGTGTATTGTTTGGTGCCGGTGTTACAGTGTGCTGACTCATGATGAATATACAGATTTTTTCAGATTTTAATAAGTTTTAAATACCCTGACACACACACACGCATGTTCAGTATTTTACTATAAGTTGTTTTACCACACAATCTAACGGCTGTAACTAATACCTTGATAGTGGATAAGTGATGTGCTGTTCAAGACCTACAGCGTGACATACGGTTTCTGTATAGCCCTTGGTATAATACCTCTGGTGGTGCTGTCATGTGGACACTGAAACATATTGGGTAAAAAAGTGTAACAGTGATGTGATAGTGTTTTTATCATCATATATATATATAGCGCATTTGTTGGTGTCTTAATTTTGCTGTTAAAATCTGTTTCCAAACATCTTCTTTGCAACTGACGGGAATCAGCCTGAGCATACACGTTGCATGGTTCACAAGTGCCAACTCTAATACATGTGACAACAACCAACAGTTCACTAATGTGTCATACGCTGCTCGTTGTCTAAGAAAAGCATTCTCTCTGATGATGGCCAATTAATTGAGGCCGAAACATGTTGGAGATTATAAACTAATTGTGCAGGAGTTGGTTGATTAATAAATCTGTATAATTGCCAATGATATATTATAATGTACTTCAATGTAAATCAAACTATTATATAAAAATTGCTCAAAATATGTGTAATAATTCTAGCTCTGTGTTTTTCATTCTTTCTCTCTAGTTGTTATCCCACATAATACCTATTTGCCTTCCAAATATTAGTCTGCTGAAAGTGAAAAGCAGAGCTGCAGATGCGATGCAGATAAGAGAGAACTTATTCGCTACACCCTTTTACGTCACATCCGTTATTTTTAACTTGTATTTTGTTCGGTACCACATGCTATTTTTTTTCCTTTCTACACTGTTATCTCCCCCCTTCACCAGTCTCTTCCTCAATTTCCTAGCTCTTCACCACAAACCGGAACACGGATCCTAGGTTCACGAAGTTTGTATGTTGGTGAAGCGGAAGATCGTTCTCAGAAAATGTTATACATATTAAAATCGCTTTAAGCAAGGACTTAAAAATTTCTGTATCCCCCATATTCTAGCATTTCATAAACAGTAACAATCTGACGGCTACAGTAAAAATCACCTGCAAGTATTTTTTTATCCAATGCTCTCCGATTTCCGAAAGGGTATTCCTTTGAACGTTCCCAGCCTTCCCCCTTTGTCTTTCTGAGAAAAGTGATACTAAGTAAAGACGATTATGGAGCAATGATCGAATCCTAATGAAACGAAAAGTTGTCGGAAGAAATCCCCGTCTAATTCTCATTTTGACCAACACAAATTCTATATGGACTGGCCTAGGATCTAACGCAGGCCGCCGCGGTTAGAGGCCGGAGACTAAACGCTTCACACAGAGAACGTAGTTTCCTTACATTAGAGTAATAATCTGTGATCAGCTGTAAGGAGAAATAAAGCGCCATTTATTATAGGCCCAAGAATCATATGGGACACGCGAATACACCATGAGGCATAATGCATAGTTCTTATTGTTCAAGCTGGTGGTATGTACACTAACTACCAGGCTTTAAAATCTTCAACATTGAATCAAGTTTTAAAATGTAAGGTCCTGTCTTCACTCTAACATCAGCTGAAGTAACGACAGTGTTGCTACCTACACTTCCTCTAAAATGTCTCTGGTATTGGCTGGTGTTACCCAGCAGTCGGCAGCTGAAAGCAAGTTGTGGCACTGAAAGTTTAAATTAAAAACCTGACTATTAAATGGATGTGTATCTTCTATTGCAGTATCGCAACATTACGTACTACATTGCTATACCAGGAAATTCTGAAACCAAAAAAAAAAAATTGTTTCACTGTCACTAATTTCTCCCTTACGCCAGGAAGGAAAATGTCCACTTAGAAGACAGAAAATAAGATGTAGGGTAACAATAAATTGGTAATGAGAAAACAGGTTTCGACCGATGTACGATTACATAAAAACCCGGAATTTGGGATAAGCACTGTGGAACTAAATAATACTACTCCCACAGTTTTAAATGTTAAAGTAATATCTCCTTCCAAGTTTTAAGGAAAACGACCAACTCTCTTATCATCGTTCCCGCTTTTTCCTTTCTGGTACGTATATACTCTTTAAGGGCTTATTTATTATATATAACACTTTCCATTTTAAATGCAATTTAATCGTTTCACTATACCACAAATACGTCCCAAATACTTTCACCCATACGTTGGAAGTAAAACCACATTTAAAATACACAAAATATCTCCAAAGCGCATTACAATGACAGTCAAAATGTGATGCTTCAGCTTGTTACATAATTCTGTTTTAATTTTAGACAGCAGAACGTAACGATGGTGCTAAATTTCCCTTATTCCACATTTAGACTGAATTTGTACCGTTTATTATACTTCAGCAGTGACAGTTCTTATTATAGTGTTTGCTGTCACTGCAGTCTACAATCAACCAATGAGAAAACAATTTAATATCACATATTCCAGTGTGTCTGTACAGTGAAATGTTCCCCTCACTCAGCCTCGCTACTACACACAGGGCTCAGGATACGTATCTGCACACGTCGCCACCATTCCTCTATACAGTACGCCGTGCTGTTATTTCCGACGTACCACCGATAACTACGTCGCTTCGTGTTCTACTTTGCAATTCAATATTATAGGGTATGCCTTCGAGATCTGACAGTCCCTCAGCCGGTCAAAGAAATTCTCGGCTATTTTGTAATTCTAAGATATATTAACCTACCTACAAAAGCCCAGCTTTTGATTCTCATCCTGAGGTAGGTAAACATATTTTTCACCTCTACACTGCTCTTTTTTAACATTAATTTTTAACAATATCCTCCTCCCATACAAGCTACGCCTGGGTCTCCCAAATGATCTCGTAAACTTCAGGCAAAATTTTGTATGCAGATTTCATCCGTCCCATGTGTACTCCCTGACGCGCGCTTCTAACCGCCTCCACCTCGTCCTAACAATATTAGCATGCACAGTTCAAATTACGAAACACCTCGTCAAGTAATTTTCCGCAACCGCATCTTAGGCTCACTTTGCGAAGTTCTAAAATTCTTTCCTCAATCGACGTCTATAGTCATCCCTTAACACAGACCAACATCCACACCTTTTATAAAATAAAGGTATGATTACACAGGTAAAAAGTAAAGTTGTCTCTATACATGCCATGAAGACATATAGGGGAAAGAAAGGTACAGCTCCACTCATTCTTAATCTCGACACTAGTTGGAACTATGTTCAACGTCGTCGCGCTCCGGCCGTTTTCCTCCCGGAAAACCCCCCGTGTCCATTGTATAGGAAGGCGGATGGGCCACAGAGCCGGCACAGAAGTTTCGGAGAACAGAAATATCTGTTATCCCTGCTGGGATTCAAACCCCAAATCGTCCAACCCGTAGCCTAGTCACTAAACATACTTTGCTATCCAGGGTTCTGCAGCGAGGATTATAAGTTTTTCATTTTCTTTGTGGGTGTAAACTGTGTTCTTTCACTGCCAGGGAATAACATACACTGAAGGTGTCTGAAAACGGGTTGCAAGGAGAATAATTGGGCTTTACAGAAAAGAAGCAGCAGAACGGTAACACCAAGCGTATGTGTAAAAAAAAGTTCCACCTTAAAGCCTCCAAAATCTTTTTGACTTTGAGAGACAACTGTCCCGGATATAAGGTTCACCAGCTGTTTGATTCGTTATATACTGACCACAGATTCTAAATAACTTCTAGAATTTTTGTTTGAATTTTTCAGATCTGTCTTGTATCGTCAAGTTTCACTTTCAGCAAGTTTAGCAACCCGTTAACCATCTGACCTGTGACACATATTCAATATAATCTTTGCTAGTTAAATTACAAACAATGTTCCTCAGTCTCCAGCTATTCTGTTACCATTAATTTTTTGCTCAGTGTCCTGAGTACGTAATGCTATGCCATCAAAAATTTCATTTGTTTGAAGGTTTTACGTGGTTCTGTATTACATATGTTCATCGATTTAATAATTTCATTTACACAAGAAGGCATCTGTTTTTGTTCCTTTTCTTCTCCACACCTGAAACACATACCAAAGAGTAAGGATAAATCTCGGGGAAAAATCGAAAAGGCAGTCCAAATTTCACCGTAAAAAATTCCAGTATTACTGCCGCGAATCACATCCAGACCACCCAATTAGAAGCCAGTTATTTTCCCGAACTATCATGGCTTACGAGGTAGTACTGTAAGAAAGAAAGACAAAAAAACAACTCGATATTAAATCCGTACTTATATTCGAAATGCATCGGTTTGGCAAACGCTGCGTTTGATTTCTTCGAATGCTTGCTAAATATATTTGTGCCGAATAAGACGAAGGATGCACGACTTTAAATGTAAGCCTGAGAAATTGCAGATTTTATTCACAATCAGTACATAACCCTCCCTTTTTTTGAGGTCACAAGTGCTCTGAATACCTTAGCTACATCCAGGAATCTGAAAGGTTCGTGGCAGGAGGAAGGAGGATGAGCGTCTGGACGCAAGGAGAGGATTCTGTAATAAAATACAGAAGTGTGTAACATCTTACTGAATACTACATACCTAGAGAGATTGAACGGATTTACAACGTACTGGCATTAGCATAGTGCTCATTAAATAACTCAACTGAGCATTCTTACGAAAACACTAATAACCAACAAATGCACTAAGAGAGTTTTATCATCAATTGTAACACAATCCTACATGTTTCGACCCTGCTGAGTCATCTTCAGGGAGAACTTTTTGTTATCGTTACACTAAGGTTGCACTTTATGGGTGAGTGAGAATGTAGAGTTCACGCCTCCGAAGACAACGCAGTACACAGCCAACAGCACATTCTCACTCAACCATAAAGTACAACCTTAGTGTAACGATAACAAAAATTTCTCCCTGAAGATGACCCAGAAGGGTCGAAACATGTAGGAGTGTGTTACAATTGATGATAAAACTCTTGTAGTGCATTTGTTGGTGATTAGTGTTTTTGTATAATATAGTGCACGAACATGGAACACATTAAATTTGAGCATACTTACCATCGCCAGCTACTGAAGTGTTCTGCACGTAAACAATCTGTCACGGAAAGGAGACAAGGTACGTTACTTGCCATCGCTGATTTCACTCAGTCGGTCATTATGGAATTCAGAGTTAACTGCCATAAAAAGTGCCTCATTACAGCGTCTTACTTCAAGTGCAATCATAGGGAACTAGCGTACAGAATTAAGTACCCAGTCGTCCACAGTAACAAGTCGACCAGCTGATACAATTATGCAGACGATCGTTGACGTTGCTGCAGTTTTCATTAAATGTTAGTCTCTCCCACTCACACGCACAAAAATAACTGCGGTTCAGTGTGCACCCACCGGCGTTTAACGCGCTGATCATTTCAGACATTTTAATAACAGTTCTTCCTAAACCAACAACTTCTAAAAGCATTCTTAAGTTACTCATAATGTACACATTCTTATAATTAACACATTAACCAAATTACGCACTTAATAACTAACACACACTCATCAATGAGTATAAAACTCCTACGTGTTTCGGCACCGAGGTGCCATCATCAGGGAGTTATGTAAACAAAGGAATACAACACAATACCTACATAAGCGTGCTGGCCTTGTATTCCTTTGTTCAGGTAACTCCCTGATGATGGCACATCGGTGTGCCGAAACATGTAGGAGTTTTATACTTACTTCTGAATGTACTTCATTATGTGCGTAAGTTGGTTAAGTCGTTAATTCTAATAGCGTATCTCTCTATACTCCATAACACATACCGCAATACGTCACTCCATTAGCCGCTCTATATTCCATAACACATACCGCAATACGTCACTCCATTAGCCAAACAGTCAGCATCGAAACGTTATTACAAGCCCATGAAAGTAAATAAGCATTACATATAAAAGAACATGTTAATTCTTGCAGGGAAGCAATACTTAGCTTAGCCGTAAATATCAAGTTCCGGTGTTCCCCGTGTGCATATATCACACGCGGTAAGTGATTTGTAACAAGCTTCTCTCGAAATTGCTACTAATCCCCAAAATCCATAACACTATTATAATTAACGATTGTCAGGGGACCAATCATTCATAGTCGTGAAGCATTAGAACAATCAGCAATGAATATTAAACGCAATTTACGCACAAGAGTAATTAACGGAAAGAGACGACGAGAATATTCGTATGCTGCAGCTGTTTTCTCAAACCAATTTTCTTGCATTTGAAACGAATGTGACACTCACCGTTAGCACTACAGTCATCGTAATCGTTCTTCAGACCGGTTCTGGGGCGCACACCTCATATTCAGCGGGTACCTGAGGTTACTTCCCTGGGGATAAAGCGGCCGGAGCGTGAAATTCACCATTCACCTCCATCTAGATCGAAGTTAAGCATTAGTGGAGGTACACTAGAGCTGTCCAGGACAGCTCTACCCCCCCCCTCCATACGCCTTCATCGATAGTACACAGACAGCTATTATTACTGTCGTGCCGTGCAATTACGCGTATCAGCTGTTCACGCATATGTCGTAACTCGGCTGTGCCAATATTTCTGGTGTCACATTCACACAGGCACCAAAACTATACGCTCAACGTTTATACAAAAATTCTCTCATACACTATCTTTAAAATCGAATTTGTTGCTATATGCTATAGACCATATAGAACAACCGAACACTGCGTTGGGATATGACCGTTCACGTTACGCCTGTCTTGTGTTCAGTGGTTTAGCCTTCCGAATTTTCCTACTGTCGCTGAAATGGTTGTTTTGATACATTTGGCTGATTTCCCTTAATTAAAGCAGATGTCGGAACCTCATATAAACTGGCCCATAAGCGCATTTCCTTCATCCCTCTGACATTTTATTTTACCCTACACTTATATACCCTTTGTCCCCTCATTCTACATCCCATGAAATAAACATGCTGTAATTAAATATCTTGGCATCATACGACATTATATTGCTAACCCTAAACGTGCTTACGTGTTCCCATTATACATTCCCCACACAATGAAATGTTTGAGGCAGTACAGAGGCATTTCACAAAACAGTCTTTTGAGACTGTGGTTTATAAAATAAATTGAAGCAAGGGACCTGATTGACGTTTCACTTGGTGATAACAATAAAAGATGCTTAAACTTCTTTCGATTCACTTGCAAAATTTTCTAAAGGAACAAACAGCAAGTCTTCCAGCATCTCTGCCATGCTAGATCAAAATTTCTAATAACCTCAAGTGTTTTGTTTGACACTGTAGCTGTATTTGTAAAACTGTATTAGTTTGCACCACCTCTCCGTCTAAGTTTAGAGAAATACTTGTATTTCCAGTAGCTGTTATTAGTTCTGGTTGTGGTTATGGTTAATACTTTAAAAGTATAGCAAATATATGATGTGTTCTGTCAGTCTGATAACTGCTACTCCACTTACAGATACAGAATCAATAACAATGTGTTTTCATTCGTGAAGTTCGCAAACACATAGAGAAAATTACACAACACGTATGAGGTAAGACTGCAAAAGGCTATGTAACACAATATGCCAATGACAAAACTGCAGGAGATTACCTTATTTCAGCACAGTCGAAGAAACGATACAATCAGAAGTGGTTTCTATTTACTTACAATTCCATAAAAGTGGTAAATGCAGACGGAAAACAGGCCAAGCAAAACATTCGTTACGCCACATGCCATGAATATCGCAGTTCTAAAGAAATGTGAAAGCGTATCATTTACGTTCCAGCTATTTGTCTAAATGAGTTACGCAAGAAGGAAACGGCGCATTTATATGCACAAGACTGGTGAATATTCCCATTTCTTCTTACATAAAATATTTTTACAACTTACAACTTCTCATTCAATAGCAGTAGTTATTTTACTGAAGTTGTATTCCATGGTCTCGTTTACCGTTATAAACAAACACACACATATCAAAACCAAAGTCAGATTTGTCCCTGCGCGTGACCAGCAACACTCCATGCAAGGGTAAGGAGTACAGGATGCATAGCTCCACACATTCTAAAGGTCGGGACCAGACGAAATTGAGTGGACAGTTTCACGGCCAGCAAACTTTACGCCACGGAAGCAGTACCTGAGACTCAGTAGAAAGGAGGCCAGATATGCCCAAAGACCCATCCGGAAAATTAGTAGGAGAGAAGCATCAATCCCAGGCGTGTGTATACTTAGTAATAACGCCTGTAGACTTCCTACTGGTACACATCTTGATCACCACGGATCTGAATTTTTGTACGATACCTGTACAACTTTACTGTTTGCTTTCGTTTAGGACCAAATCAAATACAGTGAGTTGTAAAATCTCGATTTGAGAGTATCGGTGTCCGTTTGGATCATACCCAACATCGTCCGGACGATCAAAGAGCTACCACGATTTCATCAGCCACTGAATACATTCATTGCAACATACTCTGCCATTTAACGCTACAGGTAGATGTTTCAATATTTACAGAGCTTCTCTGGATATTTGCTTTTGTTCACCAAACTGTGAATTACACATTTCATCTACGTACATTCAACGTCAGTTTATACCTCACAGAAATCATACAGAGTTTTAATTAAGAAGACCCACTGATAGCGAAATCATCGTTGTTTACCGCAATGTACACTAATTCTTACACGGGCAGCGCCCACCGAGTGGACGTTATCGTTCTACCCACGCAAGACACGAACGCACAGACTTACGTGCCTTATGATGTTACTACTGGGACTAGAGCGCTCTATCGCGATGCCATCTAAAACTAACCCCCACACCAAGCGAGTGTAAAATGATCTGCTCAGTAATTAGATTAATAAAACAGATTGATCAGACCAGCGAGAAATAACACAGACACTGTTCTAGTACAAGTTTTCTAGTAAAATGACCAGTCAAGTACGTAAAATGGAAAAGAATGCATCTGTATTTTGTCTGCAGAAGGAGGCTACTTCGTTATAGAATATGTTCGTTCTGTTGTTAACTCCTCAATCCGTCACACGTCAAAAACAAACTTCAATACACAGAGTTGTAACGTTTTGTGATTTGGTTGTTGACTATTCAATCCATTTCGTGGATAAATTCGATCACACTTCGTTTTCCTCTAGTTTCAGCTCCTATTTAATTACCCAACTAGCCAGTTTATACTTATTCATTTACTTATGTTTATTTTATTAGAGGACGACGTCCGTCACTTACAGCGTCGAAAAACTTTTTTGACACTGAATAATAAATATGATAGGATATGGAACACGGTAGCCGCGGGCAAACCTAGGTAAGCTTCCCGACACTTGCGTGAATAAAGCGGAAAAAAACACAAAAAAACCGATGCCAGGATACTCACTGTGTCGGACATGATTATAAACAGGCGTCTCCCGAAAACAAGGCAAAATCGCTGAGTTTAACTATTCCGTTTGTCCACTTGTATTCGTAACATCGCAGCACATGCATCGCCTAGTGCAGTTTCATCATAAATCACCTCACCGCATTGCGTCTCCTTCGGTTTCAGCCAACCGGACTTAGGAAGGCAAAGGGTACGATCTAAATGTTGCAGCCGGCATTGCTGCAGTACAAGCGGATAAATAAGGCTGAATTTTAAGATCTTAGTCGCAACACCTCATACCAATCTTAACTCTATCGACCTTATGCACAAGAGTCAGGAAGCTGAATGGGACGGGAGCAGACCATCAACGTCTCCGGGCTGAGGGCGCTGCTTTTATATAAGCTTCGTGGTTTTTGTGGCGGGGTAGTCTTGGCTGCTTTCCATACAGTCTGCTGTGAGCCCGCATTCATTACATTCAGGTGTCAATATATCCACAACGTAGTGTATAGTATTCCGTTATACAGTTCTGTAACTTCAGAATGGCCTGTGACAGTCAATTCCATAATCATAATGAAAACCAACGTCGTTAAAGACATAAAAGTTTCTCAGTGTTTCAACTATTGCAGAACCCTTACAAAATCAGATTAAATTTGTGCACCTCCTCCCCAAAGTTATCTCCCACTCTCGGAATCTTAGACAAAACTTGCGGTAATAAAATCTTTACATTTTAGAAATAAGAAGCATGCTTACACCTACAAATAACAGTGTTAGATTAATTCAAAATGTTACAGAATCAAATACTTTTCTAGCCATAATGAAAGCAAAACTAATATATGGAAAATTCTAGACGGTTAAACTTCGTGTTTACCCGAGCAAAAAATACTCAACTCTCGAATTCAACGTGTGAGGGACACTTTTAGACCACACATAATGTAATATTACACTACACACCACGTCATAAGCTGACAGGTTACCGCCCAGTCATGAGACTCCCCGCATTTTGTGGAACCAAAAGGTTCATTCCCATGTTTATAGAAGCCCGTCACTTGCTCTTATGCTGAACAAGATGAAACCAAAGTCCTGACATATCATCCCCATACCGGCCGCTAGGCGCTATATAATATGCAATCATGCTGCAGCATTAACTAACAGCATGGACCGGCCCTTCATGAGAACCTAACAGTTCTTCAGCTAGCACAGAGCTGTCCCGCATTTTATAAAACCCAAAAGGTTCGTCACCGTGTTTAAAAAAGCCTGTCACCTGCCCCTGTCCTGAACCAAACCAATCCAGTGCACGTTCCGCATCCCATTTCTTGAAGATACATTGTCACGTTATTCTCCCATCTACGCTTAGGTCTTCCAAGTAGTCTCTTCGCCTCAGCTTATGTTGTAGCATGGCAATATTAGCAATGGCCACGAGAACATGAAGTCACGCTTTGCAATGAGCGTGTGCAGGTCTAGCGAATTAACTGGCGTTGGTAGCTAGCGTCTCTGCAAATAGGTGGCACTACAGCAATGGCGGAAAAACACAGCAATTATTATTATTGTTATTATTACATTTCTCACATTTCTTACATTAACTTATTTGTATTTCTTCAGAGTGCAGGTGTTTTGTCCCAGTGATTTTACATATCTATTGAATTCTTTTGATTGCCTGTTTGTTTGTTTGTTTGTTTGTTTGTTTGTTTGTTTGTTTGTTTGTTTGTTTGTTTAGTGTTGTGTATTTGTGTTGTTTTTGTATTTGTGTTTCTTTTCGTGCTGGCTTTATAATAGGCATTTTTGCTGTTAAGCTTACACGTTAATAAATACCTATTGATTCATTCATTCATTCATTCATTCATTGATCGATTGATTGATTGATTGATTACAATTATTGCCACACTTAACAGTTTCTGTTGAATAATTGCAGGCTAACCATATGAATGTCACTAAACTTCACAGCACTACACAACGACCAGAAGCCCACACACAGAAAATGTATCTCAGCTTTAAAAATGTGTACAATTTGCGTGTGAATTGTTTCTGTTCAAACGACTACACGCACATGTTTTATTAGACGCTGCCGGCAATCTGAGTAACATACGATACGGTTCTCTCGACACTAAGAGATGTAAAGTTAAATAATGCAGTGCGGCAACGAAAGGAGAAATATAAAATGACGAGAATGAGAAAAAGTCAAAATACGCAAAAGAGATGATAAAGAGGCGAAAGAAACAGAGAACCCCAACAAGAGGAGCAAAGGGTTTCATTTTCACCCATAGCCGCTTTGATAACACATCCTGTAGCAGTCCAAAAATACTGAACACTATGTTGCCCTCGGGCAAACAATTTCCTATTTTCAGACGACATCCTCCTGAGGCTTACAGGCGCAGAACCGTTCATAAAGCGCTCTATAATGACAAACACATGCAGGCGATGTAATGGTGTAAGCCTGGGGCGGCCTCTAGCCAGGTTTGAGACAGGGGGGAAAGTAATCCTGTCTTGTCAAGTTCACAGAAACAAGCTCTCAATTGAGGCATGATGATGCCCCTGAGGGTTACTATGCAAAAGTCGGTGGATGGCATGTTCGAGGGATGTACTAGCATTTCACTTGCATGCTAAAAGTCAACAAAGAAATACAATTTTCTTTAACAGCAATGAGATTCACCGGAGTGATGAGCAAAGCGGGTGTTCGACAAATATGGCGTACCCTCCTGCACAGCGGGACACTGAGTGATCAATTCAACAGTTTCTCGTAATTTGATTCCTCATGCAACCCCACAGTATTCGAAGGATAGGCATCTTAACATGAGACATACATCTCCCATATGACCTACCTTAAAAGATTTTTAACACGTTTAATCTCATATACAAATCGGAGTTCCAATTACTGTAACTATATGAAGCAATCTTCTCCTCAGAAGTTAATATCCGAGCAGCTAATCAGAAATTTCCTAGTCTTTTATGTGCCCTATAATTTCACAACTACTTATAAAACACCCGTTTAATATTATCCTCCTTCTACGCCTAAGCCATCAAACGATTTTTACCTTCAGGTTTTCAGACTAAAATTTTGTATTCTTTCTTCCACGTTCACGCAAGACACCTCGCCTTTCTGGCCTCTTTGTAACTATTATAACACACCCGTAAATCAAGTACAACATTACCGTAACACCTTTAAATAACTTAAACTCGTTGCTGTAACTAATTTCATATACAATCATTTCGAAAATCCTTTTAAAGAAGGTTATGTCGCAGAAGTACGTAATGCCTTAAATAAAGCAAGATGTAGGATAATCCTGTGGAAATACCATGTCTGCCCCTGTGCATTTCACAGACAGAGAGAGAGAGAGAGTGTGTGTGTGTGTGTGTGTGTGCGCGCGCGCGCGCGCGTGCATGCACGCCTGCTAGGAATAGCGTGTTTGTCCGGCTGTCGCATCATTCACAATGAAGTCGTTTTATGCAAGTTAATATGAAACACAGATTTATACATCCACATATACGTGGTACAACTAACCGCACTCCCTTAAGGAACTGGGAAAATGAACCAGAATGCAGCTCAACAAATGGGAATTACAAAATTAATATGTAATTTTCTGTTCATACGTAATACAAGAGTTAGCTGGACAGTAACCGGCATACTTTGTTTTCTTTGCTTGTTAGAACGTTTTAGTATTTACAAAAGTTACGCCCTGGTGCACCTCGGTTAGTCTGTAATGATTTAACACACTCAAATCCAACAAACACAAATCACTATGACGGCTGAAATAAAATTACAATATTGCTGAAAGAAGCCCCTCAGGTTGTGCTATAATAGCCTAAAGGGGTAATAGTCGATTTGTCCGGAAACGTCCATGTTGGACTTGTGGTGAAAAAAAAAATTCGGGCAGGGCAGTGTCGGGGACACATCCGTTACGTAGAATACGTCAGTGTCGTTTTGTGACAGTGTCGTTGGTATGTAGTACTGAAACAATGGTAAGCAATGAATGTCATTTATTTCGATGAATTCGACAGCGTGGGCAGTTTGCCACTGTTTATGCCTTTACGGCAAGTAGCGCACAGTTCGAATGCCGTCACATCTTCGTCGGGGAAACGGTGTCGCAAGAACTCGAATTGTTTGTCGATCGTCTTCTTCAAGTCGGTCTTGAACCACAGACGGTCGCACACGCCGCAAACATGACCGAACGTGTTGTCGGTGAACGTTTTCTTTAGTTGCGCATAGGCCAGCTCGTAGTAGCGCGAGCAGTCGGCCGCCCGCCCGTACTGTGGCTCTGTGGTCACTGCGGCCTCCGATGCGGCGCTTATGCCCCCTCCAGCACTCGGTTCTCGACTCGTATCGTCTGTGACCATTGTAATTTTGGTGCAACCCGACTCCTGTGATGAGGACAGGGCATCGTCGATCGAATCCATGTCGTTGACATCCATAGGCACCGCCGGCTCTGCGGTGGAAGTGCTAGCGCCGACGTTGACGCCGCGCGCAGCAGCTTTGCAACGCTGTCTCCAGCGCCCTGCTCGCTTGGCGCCGTTCAATGGCCCCTCATTTTGCCTGGCATTTTGTCTTTTTTCTTCCAACACCCGAATCTTATATCGTTTTACATATTTTCTTTGGAAATGTTGCGACATTTCGCAGGTAGGTCGAAATTTGTCACTTTTTCCACTTTTGCAGTGTGTTACGCTTATGAGTTCACTTGTTTTGCACTTTCGTACTGTAGAACTCGTTACTACGAATCGTTTGAGTGGTTAAACACACGTGAGGCCTCTCCGAAAGCTGAGTAATGACCGCCGCCATGGTGCGGCATAGTGTCATTTTTGCCTCGCGCGCTTACGCATGCCCGCGCCGTCTCAAGGTCAAGATCGCAATAAGTCGCAGTAAGTATCACGCGTACATCATCTATGGTCTATCACTTAATCCTGTTGCCATGTGCCTCCGACTATTGTACGCGTAACAGTAAGAGTTTGAAATGGAACGACCCCCCACACTACCTGCAAACAAAGACGTATTCTGCGTCAAAAAGTAGCAATGCGACTGGCTTTCTCCGAGTACTTTGGTCTTCGCCTGTCAATCACGAGGCATGTTATCTACTTTGCAAAAGCACTGCAAGTGAATACTCTTATCTTCAACACAGCACATTTCTCACGCATACTGACAGCCTTCCGCCTGTAACTCATAACACGACTGAGCGGTCACATGATGTAGCAGTTCAGATAACATGAGTAACACTCGGCCCTCTTTCGTAGTCAAGCTTGTACTTCCCTATGCTCGGAACAAAGATTGGTAAAAGACTCTTATTATCCCTTTAGAGCACAGTACTTAACTATGTGCACCATCAGCTTTAATATTACAACCTCTACATTCCTCCCTGTAGGACATACTTACGAATTTCACATCATTCTCAAAATGAAGAAATTATTGTTGTAAACAACAGCAACAGGTCGGTTTTTGTAAAAGAGATTCACTGTGTTTCCTAACAGGTACGGACTGGTCACTCATTTAGATTAAATTATGCTTCGAACGATCCAAGTTAAATATTCCTTCATAGCCCTTATTTTCCTTATCACATTACGAAAGCAGTCCTACAAATAAATACAATTCACTAACGGTGTATTTTCCAAAATCAGTTGCAAAGTGCTACCCATACTAACCAAATTAATTTCCAGGGAATGTTCATGGTGGTGATCACCAAGCGTTACATTGTAATTACACTTCTCTTTGTTACCGGTAATTGTTTGGGGTTGAAGAGTGGGAATATATGATAACCACCATTAATTACCTTTCAAAATTGGATGATTTTTTCATTATTATTTTAGAACGGAACAATGGAGCACTTAACACAACACATATACCGACCAGGTTAGGTGTGTGGGAGTGAAGTAATCTGGAAACGAGGATCTGTTTCACAATATAAAGCAGCATTCTGTAATGTAGCTTGTCTCCTCTTCGAACGTAGAGCAACTTGGAATTGTTCGAGTAGGTTAAATTCAATCCGGTCAGTGAATCAACAGCAAGTTTTGGTTTGCACAGTCCATCCATACGATGTTTTTCAGACGATATCTTATTAAAGCGTAAGCTCTGTGATGCTACGCTTTAGCTAAAATTGTTTTATGGTAAAAAATTTTCAAACTCTTAAGTGCCTCATGCAGAAACTTATATTACTTGCCACTGATGATAAGTAATTACACCTTTTTAAAGTGGAACACAACTTTAAAGACCCACACGTACGTGGAATATGGCATGATTCATTCGCTACGTTGTCTCATCTTGCGATAGGTCCATAGACTCTTCCAAAGCCAGTTCTCCACCGACTACGATCTAATGCTTCCTTTTTCAAGTTCCAGTACCTCCTCTTTTCCTTAAGCTGTTTACGTCTTCTTCCTCGTCTTCCCGTCGCTCCTTTCTTTCAAACACGTGTTTTAGTAGGCAAGTGAAGGGGAGTTCCCCTCCAAACGTACTCACGATACAGTCTGGCGGTGCGCTTTTTTGAATATGGTAATTAACCTACGGGAACCACAGAAGCGGCGAATCTCCTGACCAATTCAGTAACAATCACCATTTCAAGACAGACAGCGTATCTATATTTATTTTCAATACCGAAGGCTTAGTACGTGTTAACGTCACATCTTAACTTCGCATTTATTTATTTTTCAAAAAAAGCAATAGCTTACCGATTAAATGTACCGCGGAGGTAAATTACTAAGATCAGAGAAGCCCTATATTTAAATACATTCTCGTCTGATTTAGTCAAACGCGTATCTATTTCATACAGTCTGAACATTATATTCTCTTACATCTTTATATAAATCTTCTTATCTTCTACGCTCTAGTCTTCCACGTTCTTTCTTATCTGGGATTCTTTATCCACAACTACGGGTGTACATGTTGCCTCTCATGCGCGTTCTATACGTCCTGTCCGTCGATTTTTCTTCATTTAATAACCGTTACATTATTTTTCAACGAGAAAAACTACTGAACGATTGTAACTTCATTCTTTTAATTTTATTATTACGCCCAGCATCTCTCAAAACATTAATGAAACACAGACAGCAGCATAACATATATTAGAAATTTTTAATGACAAATGTTACAGATGATAACTGAGGCGTAGCGCTCTGTATTTGTACTCAGAAGAACCACTTTCGAACCTAGGGCTTAATGAGAGGGCTTGTAGTGCTCTTTGTTCTCTCCACACCAATGTCGAGACAGTACTCCGAAATTGCCCACGATATGCTATATAGAACTCCTTACGTATTTAACATTCATGAGCATCAGCCCAACACTTTACTAAATATTTCACATATCATCTTTAAATAACGTAAGACAAAATTCATTTACGAAGGAACTGGCTCTATAAGCTTGATACGCTTAATGCAGGCCGCCAGACCTGTGGTTTAAAGTGGATTTTCGGGAGGGAGGTTCTTAGATGTGGACCGGATTTGACTTGTTCAGGATCGTGACAAATGATGGGATGTGGTATTAGGAGCTTTGAACCACAGGGATCTACTTCGTGTTACTGCAAACCCAGTGAGCTCTGTAATTTCGTCGTTACAAGGAAACTTGTGACAGCAGAGAAAAGTGCAAGTCGTAAATACTCAAGGTGTTGTTGCCAGTGAAGACATTCAAGTCCTGTGACATGACACCGTATCTATACGAGTTAAATGATTAGCGCCGTTTCTGATTAGGTTGCTGCCTCCATATGCAGGGTCGCTCTAACTATCCTTGTATACCAGTCGACATGTTCTTACATCCCTGAAGAACTGAATCTTCAGTGCGGAACGTCACTGAGCCAATATACACGGAGGTCTTATGGTATTTTTGAAATTCCGTGA
Organism: Coptotermes formosanus; assembly: GCA_013340265.1. NCBI lineage: Eukaryota > Metazoa > Arthropoda > Insecta > Blattodea > Rhinotermitidae > Coptotermes > Coptotermes formosanus. The sequence goes on from BLKM01005581.1 coordinate 393,945, forward strand.
GATATGTCACCGTACCGTGTCACTTTGTGGTACTGTACTTTCTAAGTGCTTTCAGTTACAGTGATATAGCCAACATTATGCTGGTTTTGGCAGATGAAAATCCTTAAGTACTGTTCGTATGGTAACAGGTTGGTCACTGAATTTTCGATTAGTACGCCGTAACGTATAACACAAGAAACTTAACACTATCGAAGACTAACAGGATTTAGTAATTTTATCTAAACCACAATAAAAGGTCGTGGTGAAAGTGAACACTTCAAAATTGAAATAATTTTAGAAAGCTTTGGCAATGTTGATATAGACAATTACCTCTCCTCGTCAGGAAATGGCCTCCAGGTAAGTTCAACACCCATCGTGGGTACTAGACAAGGGGTGGCACTTCACCTTAGGAGTTGGATTGATAATAAAAATCCCTCACCGTCTCTCGTATCAAAGGAAACACATAGATTGGAATTTTTTCGTAAAATCGTACAACATATGCTAAAACTTTAGATAAATTATACCCTGGGGTGTGAATTGTAATTTAAGAAATAAGAAAGTGTTCAATTACTGCAGGCAGCACCCCAGAAGTTAATAAAATATTACATATAATAATCAATATCTTTTTTCAAAAAGGGGGTGCTTTCCTTAAAACCATTCGTTAAGCAAATACTCTTAAAACAAAAATATAGTTCCCACTAATTTACAAGCATAACTTACGTGACTTGAGAATAACACTGGGTGCCCCTTGCCCAAAATTACACTTGTCTGAAGCGTGGTGGTTATATACAGGAACAGACTTAGCTTTCCTGTGAATCGGAGTAAAGGCAATAGGTATAACTTATTCATAGCATACATATCCTTATTTATTGCAATGAAGAGAAATAATTTACTGTATAAACAGAGATAATTAAAACAAATATAAAATACAAAGGAAGAAACGAAGAATTAGTTTACCTCATGTGAAAAAAAGCAAGTGCATTTTTCAAAGTTAACGACTAAAGATATGCTCAGTGGTACAATTTGCTGGCTCTCGTTCTGAGATTCAGCTTGGCGCTCAATACAGCAAATCGGACAAGGGGCAGTGCCCACAAGTCTGTCTGTTCGTCAGCCCACCGTGGCGTAGAAATAACCCAGGGTGACGAGTGGAAAACTCTTTGAATTTTGTCTTTTAATAAAAACTCCCGACATGTTAATTCTTCCACACATCTACAACAGCAAGTTCGAACAGTACTTTGCAGCTTCTACACACTTCATGGATGTCTTATTTGTATGCTGTATGTATTACGTTATTGTTGGGTAATCTGGTGCGGAGCAATTATCACAACAGCGTGCATAGGCTTACCTAGTTAAGTTCACTCAACCCGTAACTCTTCTTGGATAATTTACAAAGGCTTAAATATTACGATATAATTTACATCATACTGAGTTCAATGGAATAGTATGTGTGCGTTTTCCTTCTCACAAGACTTGGTAATTTCGCTACATCTGTCTGTCGCGATGAAATACATCATGCACTTAATAAAGAAATTTGTAAAAATATTTCTTACTGTCTCCATATGGCCGTTCCTGTGGAGTTTTTTTTTTCTCAGCCTACAGACGGCTGTGTCATATTCCTACCATCTTTATGTCGTGGCCGTATATCCGAACGAACTTGCTGGGTATGAGAAGATATGAGACCATAAATTTCAGTATCTGATTTCTTCGTCGAGTCTGGGAAGAATCCACGCCATTAATTTCCAAATAAAAGAAAAGACACATAACAACCTTCAATAAATCATTCCCCCGCGTACTGCTGAGCTGACACGTTTTGGAAGTTAAGACGTGTTTGATAACGACATAAAGATTGCATACTTTGGCCGGTTAATTGGCAGAAATGCGATAAGTTTTCCTACGTCAGCGTTTCTTACATATTCCTTTCGAAAGAGACTCGTCTGACTTATGCTATGAAGTGTCTGCAGTAAGAACTACGGCTACAGTAACAGGACTTTATATAATCGTGTGTACTAAGTGCACCCTCGCTAAGATTTCAGAAACGCGCATTTAAGTGTACATTCTTCGACACATTCAAAACGTTACCAGGTTTTCCTTTAATGACACATTTTAAATAGTTCACTCTCGTAATTATGCTCTGGATACTCACACACTACAATATCTGATAACTGATAAAATGCATTGTTACTGGATTTTCTGAAATAAACTCCACAAATAACTTTCTAGGCATGTGTTTTATCTCACATGTATTACAGTTGCGAGAAGTCAAGGCATCCGCCATGTATTGAGAAGAAATGATAATATCTTGACCTATTAAGACAGAAGTACACAGGCAAATGAAGCACAAAAACAGTAATCAACCCAAGAAGTTCTACTACGACCAGAAATCTAATTCAGTAAGCCCACGGAATTTTTCTATAATGTTACACAAATAATTACACCGTAATTAAGAATGAATTTATTGGAAAGAAACGCTGGACAACTTTTATCTCTTAAACCCGTACTTTAATTTTAAAAGAATCAGAAACTTTGATTACTATTTATTATTATTATTATTATATTTATTGTTCCGATTATCATGTTCCAACTTGAAAGATATTATATGACGTAAGTTTTTTTTTTAGCTCCCTTTTCCACTTGCAAAACTCTTGCTGCCTCTGTAATTGGCCTCTAGGCTGATATGTCAGCACAGAAATAAAGGGCTCAATAGCTTAGCTGTTGTTATATTATTATTATTATTATTATTATTATTATTATTATTATTATTATTATTATAATAATATTATACTGCACGACTTCACCTAAAGGGATCCTTTGAAACACAGACTTTTTTCAAATGTGTTTATTAAATCACTGTGGCACCACTTTCCAGTACCATTTCAGGTCTTGTGCGGAATAAATGTCAACCCCAAACAAGTGGTACAGACGAAAAGCGCGCGCTGCAGGACTAAAAATTGCAGAAGAAAATTCGCAGTGTTCAACAGAGTTGAATCACCTACAACTTCTATTTCGAAATTTGTGAATGGAAGGTTTGTACCCCAGAGAAGCACTAACGCAACACAGCCTATGGTACTGAACACAATTCTATATCGTGTTGTATCTCTAGTAAAATTAAAGCATTGTTTCTTGGTTGCAAGGGAATGAGATACCACCTTTTATGCCGACAGTAAAAATCCAGTAGCTATGACACCATACGAAGCTTTTTATGTTTCTTTTGTTGCTGCAAACACATTTGGGAAAAGAATAAGTTCAGCAAGCTTCTGTTAGCTCTTGGATTTGTATTTGAACTCAGTGTGGTTTTGAACAAGTAACACACGTTCAGTACACAAGAACTTCAGTAATGTCCGAACCGACAGCTCCACAGACCACAAATATTTCTACCGTCCTCATTTTGTTCCTTCTGGAATGAACATATTGTCCGGTCCAGTGCAGAATACAAGACAGAACAGTCAGACACAGTATACTGTTCCTGTCTAGTGAGCTATGAGTGAAGCTCTTTTGATACAGTCTGCAAATGCAGCTCTTGCTGTTGCAAAGTACATCCTTCCTGCACTCACGTTCGCTCCGACGGCTGTAACATCTTCCTACTCCACAGCCGCAATCACAGAAATCCCACTGTGATAATTAGAGAAATAAATTTTCAGTTGAATTCATTCCAAAAACAGGGTTTTGTAGAAGGGAGGAATTGCTGGCGCTTTTAGGAATGAAATATGTAACACGTCTCTTTTGTGGTTTCGAATCCAATGCTCATTTGTCAAGGACGGAGCATTATTTGGAACACCCCATGATGGTGTGTATGTGTATTTACGCAGGTCAGTACGTTTATATACACTGTCTAATGGTCTCCCACGTGTATTATGCCGTGTACAGTGGTAGACAGTTACCACGGTTTTGGATGAAAGTGCTGCCTCCCCCCACCAGGGTACAAGCTAAGCAACCAGTAACTTCTCAAGAAAGTCCTTGATTCATTTGTTTAGTCAGCTCTCTCTTTCTTCTTTACCCCCCCCCCCCCCCTTCCTTCTTTTCTTCCTGTATAAATACTTCATGCCTTCCTACAGTTTTTCTCCATTCTTCCTTTCTGTCCTCTATTTTATTCAACCGCAGAATTTCTAGTGAATGTGTTATGTAAGCAATAAACAGAAAATGCTAGGATGTGTGAGAATAAATTTGGAAGAATGCTGCATTATATATGTTCAAGCCTCGCCTTACATCCATGTCTCACAGGCTCCTCCCCATAGATGTAACTTTCCCTTCATTACTGCATCCACCACTCTATCATTTTGAAACCAATTACCACATTGTATAATTATGTCTAAATGTGTAAAAAATACACGTACCGTATCAAAATGACGCCTAGGATGTTCGTCACTAGCCACCCATAATTACCCGAACCAGCGATTACATATCTGCCGTAACAAAGTGCAAATTGGTAAAAATACAATCACTAGGCACGGATAATCCCTAATTCTGCATTAGTCTCTGCCTAAGTGACTAAATATAACGAGGATCAATAAATCAACACGTGACCCTGATCACTTACACCCCATTTTGGCGCGAGAAAAAGTTAAATTGTGTAACATCACAAAAGGCTGTGCACCGCAAAAGACGTGAACCACTAAAGGGATTTGTAGCCCTGCCACTTCCACCAGCGCAATATTCTACAATAATGCGAACACCTTTCCTAACGATATAAATAAAACGCTAGAGTGCATTGCAGGTAGTGAAGTATCTGCACTATACTCCACTTTAACCCTTTAAAGACGAAGCGTGTCTGTTTTACATAAGGACTCAGTGCGTACCGCGCTGTAAACACTCTCCACTTCGGTTATAAAAACCAGTCTCTTAATGTTTTATAAGGCAAAAGTTGCTGTTTGTTCTGAGATCCGTACAAAACACATAAACGCAATGTGGGCACCACGTAGAATTTTTTAATGTTAAACCTGGTCGTATGTAAAGTTACCGCTAGGCTTTAAACGGTTAATGGCTCTTTCCACGAGGGAAAAACACAAAAATAAATTCCATCAACACATGCGTGTTCCAAAGAACAGACGGTCTCAGACAAGTATTGTTACCTCGACAAACATATAAAATTTATTTTAAATTGATATTAGTATTATTTTGCAACCTACTGAAACCTTATCTATATTAAACGTATCACATAAGCCAATTAAAATACACAAGAAGATACAGAGTCTTGAAGTAATGACGCTAAAAGGAGTCTTCAGTCTTTATGCTGTACAAGCGCATGTTGAAGCTCGAACACACACTGAAAGAGAATTTATCAAATAAGATTACATCTCAACCGGAATGAACTTGATCTCATTAGTGCGGTGCTTCGATTTCCTCTTCGTATTCAAAGTTACGCTCACAGAAAACACCCTCTGGATACGACTACGTGGTTTTACCTTCTCCCTATGGAGACAGCCAACACAACTGCTGCATCATATAGTCACCACTTCAGCATACCTCAAGCGTCTATAAAATAAAAACGTAGAATCTGCATATGCGTCGAACCAGAATGAGATGCAGGGTTCTTTCTCAAGGAAGCAAGAACGAGATGGGCAAATTAAGTCGTGGTATTTATTATGCTGATGCTACTCGTCAAAATTACCCCAAGTACAACAGCTATGTGTAATACGCTGCATAGAAAGGTAAGGTAAAAAAAAGGTAAAGCAGTCCCATTACAGGCCTGGACAGGCCCTGAGGGTTCCAGGAGGTTAAGGCTCCCAGATTTCTAGACAATCGGCACATGAAGGTGGTAAGGTTGTCAGCCCTACGCACCGGCCGCGTTTACCCCCCAGGAAATATTCCTGGTATTCATTTCCGTTAGAGGCTGAGTCGACCCCAGGGCCATAGTGCGACCGACAGGATTATGCCAATGAAAAATTCCACTGACACCATCGGGAATCGAACCCGCGACCTGCCGGTTTGTAGCACAGTGCGCATAGAAAGGTTATATATATATATATATATATATATATTCTAAATCAGTGTTAAAAACATCTAATACAAAGGTGGTTAAACTGCTGCCACCAAAAAATTTAGTCCGACTAGCGGTGTTACACAAGACATTCACTACACGCCTGCTCATTAATTCACCATTCGTCACACACACAACGAAGATTTGCTAGAATTCAGAGTTCGGGAGCACGACAGTCTTTTAGTACTTCTAGTTATTACACGCTCACACACAACTGGACATTGATTTCCATTAAAAAAAACGGATATTTCTTGCCTGTTTCAGCAACTACAAGATTCTCCACAATAACGCTGCTCGACAGAGCTGTACAGTTAGCACACACGCGCCTACACTCACTTAGAACAACGGTAGCGCATAAATGTACTGGGCGGTCACTTATCCGTTGTAGTAACAAACAATTAATCAACGATTTACGTTTCAAACAAGTTTGGGAAACACACGTATATTGTAACATACAGGTGCTAATAATCGTTTTTCTAAGATTCAGGATCGCGCCCAAAAATGGCAATCCCATTTGCAGAGCATTTGTGCTGAGATGGGAAATTCAAAATACCCTTACCAACCGAAGTGACAAGAGTTGTAAACTTCAAGTGTGCTGCCTGTTTATACCAGTTAGGCGCTGCAGCTGCTTCGTGAATGAATGTCAGTAGCAATGATTGCTTCTGCTAACAGAGAACAGTATAATTCTGCATACTAAAAGACCACAGTGACCTACTGTTGACCTTACTATTGATACGCCCTGACATGAGAGACCTTGTAGCCTCTTTCAAAAGGCAGTGGCGCTAACAAACCTAATGACGTTTGTACAGAACCAGCCAGCATGTGTGGGCGAAGTGGTAACACATGACTGAAAGGCAAGTCCTACAGTTCAGGAGTGACCGACCGTTTGGCGACTGACAATTTCATCGTTCCCTGTCGGTGCAATTAAAACACACAAAACCATAGCTGTAAGTATGGCTTCGTATGGGTGTGAAACTCTCTCTCGCATTAAAGTTCTAAAGCCTAGTGTTACTTCACGTACCACGAGTTTCACGTTCAAAGAAATATATGTTCTGCTCACACAGCGCGTTGATTTCTAAAAACACAGAGTGTTTATTGCTCTGTACAGCATTTCCTAACTTTATAACCGTCGTAGAGTGTGTTTACTGTGCGGTACGAAAAGATACTTTAATAAGTTCCAGGTTCATCTTAGTCTTTAAAACATATTGCTCTTACAACACCGACGAACGGGCAAAGTTTGGAAACCTTCCAAAAAAAGCACGGCTCTTTTCGGAAATCGGGGAGCATTGGATAGAAAGTACTTTCACTTAGTCTCTGAAGGGTTAAAAGAAGAATGTAGATTATGGGTGTTAAAGAAAAGGCTGCTGAAAATAATCTGAACTTATGAGAAAGGAGGTAAAAGGAAACTGGAGAAAACTGCATTGGAGAAGAGTCATAACTTGTACTTAGCATCAGATACCAATACGGTGATCAAATGAAAGAGACGAAATTGGCGGGTATATTAGCGTGCATTTCTCCTGCACACAGAACTTTAGCATGTAGGCCTAAATCTGAAAGACAGAGGAAACGTGGAAAACACAGGTATAGATGGGAGGATGAAAATAAAGTGGGTCCTAAAGAAAATAGAGTATGAGGTTGTGGACTGGATTTGTCTGAATCCGAGGAGCGACCAGTGGCGGGCGGTGACTTGCGAATGCTACATATCTCTAATATTACCTGCCGAATATTAAAAAATTATGAAGGTTATGAATTTTATGTTGTCATTATATACAATTATATACAATTTTATGAAGCTTATAATTACGTCATTTTCTACATTCTCCTGTTATTGTCTCACACTGTGATTCGAATACTCTCCCCACCATTCTGCACCCAAACATCGTAACAAAGGAACCAAACCTCGCTTGTAAGAAATGAAACACATCGAATCCCCGAATTGAAAACATGGTAGTGACGTGGAGTTTAATAAAATACGTCGATTTGCTCCAAAAAGACTTATCGTGCAAAAACTGAGTAAAAGACAATGACAATCTCGCTCTCTGCAGGGTGACACATCTAGTCCGACTTAAATTGAACGAACTGGTTGGTATCTCCAGCCAAAGAACTTTAAACCTAAGATGTAGACAAAAGAACAAATACTCGTAGAATGAAATCATTTATTAAATGTATATTACACCAGTAGCTCTGCCTTATACCGTTCATCCTGCCCAACAGAATAACAATAACAGGGGAGCTGGACACAGGCCTAACCTATCAATCACTCAATCAGTCAATCAATCAACGGGCATGAATCCTGCACGCTACGGATCTACAACGTGGATCACTAAGGGAACGGGTGGACACTATCACGGACAAAACTCCAGCATGCAGTGCACGTTCTTTCATCCACTGCAAGTTTGGAGTAGAAGCAAGCAGTCTCGTTACAGTGGGGGGGGGGGACTTTCTCATTGTAGGAAAACCACAGATCCGCTGTAATCTGCACCGAGAATTTCGAATAGCAAGTATTGTTAGTTGCAGGAGTTACGTGTATGCTGCTAAAAGACAGAAGGAACAAGAAGCGTTCCCTGCTGTCACTCCGACACTTCGTGGAAAGAAAGGTTGAAGCGGAGAAAAGGGATGGGGTTGAAATCCCCCTGGACTTCGGTTCACCCTCAGAAGCACAAACGAATGGAAAAAAAATGCCCCACTCGGCATTTCTCTTCTTCACAGTTGTTGATTTTGTTTAGAGAGTACAGAAAACAAGAAAACAAATTGAGAAAGACTGGGGAATTTAACAGTACTGCTTTTAGCAACTCTAAATTCTTTTTCAAATGATTTCATACTAAAGAACTGTACTGTTAAACTATGCAGCGTATCTCGCTTGTGCTTTGGCAGCAGCCGAGAAAAGTTTGATACAATTCCGGATCAGAATAACGTTGTCGTTAGTTCTTATCTACATGGAATGTAAATTTGAGTTCCATAAAGGGCGCCACGTATCGATCTAGATGAGAGACCACCAAACTCATACAGAGGGCTCCTCCACGTGGTTGTTTATTAGAGACTCTACAGACCACAGCGAGTTCCCTTACTTTCTGACCTTAGCTTGTTTTTCGCAGTAATATGAGTTCGTCTGTGGGTAGCCAGGCGTAGCAAAATAAATTTGAAGTGAAATCTAGCAGTACCAGCAACATAGTTTCATTTGTTGGTGAATGACAGTTTTACTGCATAAAATTTCACATACCGAGGCATAATACAGCCTGGCTTCAGTAAACTTGAAATAATGTGACAGAAGGCGAGGGAAAATTGGTTTCTTTCCGTGCAGCAGTGTGGGTTTATATAATGTGAAAAGATTTGCGCAGCGGACTCAACATTCAGGTTTTGTAACAGAAACCTCGGCTCTAAGATGGTGCACAAGATTACAGTACGGCAGAAACAGCGTAGAAATGTTAGCATACAATCCTGGATACCCTTTTAATAAGAAAAAATAACACGTCGTACCATACGTCATTTTTAAATCTGCCTATCATTCTGCGTGTTCCTTTCCTTAGTCTTAAAGCACAAAACCTGCGGCTAATAAAATACTGCTATATGTAGAAACATATGTAAATCTCATATTATTTTTCTGACATTTAATCCAACGAAGGAAAACGTACGCAACAAATATGAGGGAGATATAAATCCTAAAATTTGACCTGCCAGAAATGAAATAAGCTTTTTATAACATTTTCTTTCCAAAAGGTTTACATTTGTGTTTGCATTTTGCAATTAGAAACAATTACGTATTTGCTTCAGAATGCTTTCGCTCTGTCCACAAACATCTTTTGGCGAAATTTCCATCCAAACTTGTGCAGACACAGGCCAAAATCCAGCCTGCAAGTACGTCTCTCCCAAAGTCCACACATAGCATTAGAGCATCACTTCGCTATTTATTTTTAATACGCATTACTGTTTAACTGTCTCGCAGAGCTGCTTTGTCTTTACATTTTGCTATGATTCACGTTGATCATTTTACGACAAACCTGTGTTCTTAAGGTTATGGAGATGAAGAAAGCAAAGTCAGTTTCGAAACTTATGCCCTTTAACAAAGAATAAAACGATAGAAAAATCTCAGTACATGTGTCATCCGAAACCCTTACTTTTACTTTTAGCAGGCCTATATTTTAGTTACCACTGTACAAAACCAGCATGCCTTGGCTCTTGTCGTAGACCTTCCCTCTTCCACCTACTAACAGTTAAGTGTCGACGTTGTTTATTTTCAATTGACACACTCAGGCACACACCACAGTCGGTATGACTCCTCTGGACGAGGGATCGGCTCGTCGCAGAGCCCTCTACCTGACAACACAAACACTCACAAGAGACAAATATCCATGCCCCCAGTGGAATTCGAACCCACGATCCCAGCAAGCGCTCGCCCGCAGACCTACGCCTTAGACCGCGCGGCCACTGGGAACGGCCTTGCCTCTTGTCGTCCAATGTAAATGGTCTACAGCTGTTAGCGAAAGTGACTTTGGAGCCTGTCCGAATTAGTACCGCGGATACGCACTGAAATGGACTACCGAAGATACATGTTTATTCGCAGACAATGGTTTGATCATGCAGTCTGTGAGACGCTACAGTTTACATGGGCTGAGTACTGCTGGTGAGATGGGTCGCTGAACCGTTGTTGTGTACAAACCAATTGCAGTCCCATGCGCAGATGGATATTACCGTGACAGCACGGTAATAAACGGTATTACAAGCAGTAAACATCACAACAAACAATTAATTCCATGGAACTAAGTTTCTTGAGAAGCCAACAGTTCATCAGCTAGCCAGGCATCTATAATTCATGAACTAGAAGGTTCATTACCGTCTTCACAAAGCCCCCCACTTGTTCCTGCACTAGGCACATGAATGCAGTCCGAGCTGCCCTATTCTGTTCCTTTACGATCAACTGCAATATTATCTACCATCTATGCGTGCGTCTCTCTAGCTGTCTCCTTCCTTCAGGTCTTCCAACCAAAACCTTGTACGGCTTTCTTTCCTTTGCCATTGCTGCCACATGCCCCACCCATCTCATCTTCCTTTATTTTATAATCGTAGTATCTCATCAGACACACAAAAATAGGCAGAAATTAACGTTTAAAAAAGTTGTCTATTAAAACCGAACACAACCTCAAACGGGCTACATAACATACCTGCCTACTGAATGAAGTCAAATACAAACAGGACTGACGATAAGCCTTATACAGGATTATTGTTTTATATGACATCTATCGATTCCCACCTCCTTTAGACTCGTATATCTCATTAACATAGCACACTCAAATGACTACACACACACACACACACGCGCGCGGTGTAGTAGTGGCGGGAAGTGACAAACAATATGTGTCAGATAAAATAAGGGCCCTGTATTAACGGAAGCACTGGAGTGTGAGTAACTATGATGACACAACACTAGCAGCTGCAAGAAAAGACGGGCAGACCGATTACGACTGAGACGAGATGCAATTAAACACAACCATCAATAGTGCACAGTGGTAATTATGTAAATGTGGAACGGAACACATAATTTGGCGGGTAGCCGCAAATAATCCTGACAATCAAGCGCACACACTTCCAACAAGTAAGTGCTTTTTCCGCCTCTTCTGGTGTTCTGACTAATGCAACGTCTCATAGCACCTAGACAAAATAAAAAAATATTATCGTCTTTATAAGCACCCACCTATCTTACACGCGCATAAATGCGACTGTCTTCCTTCACAGGTAATGACAGTTTAGAATAAAACAAATTCGCTTATCAGTACCCAATTTTCAACTTAAGTGCTTCAATTACTTTAACCTTTTGCTACGTAAAGTGGCATAGAACGTAAAGAAGTTTTGACAGTAAATGAAACGCCTGATCTTATTTCTCACTGTTCGCCACGTTTTAAATTATTCTCACTGGCGCCAATTTGAAATCAATCAAAATTACTAGCATGATAACTAGCACTTCTTAATATATAATACAGTGGGTATCTAAGCCTCCTATGACAGTTTTCTCACAGAGCTGCGCAAAGGTCACCTGACACTGGAAGCAGCATGTTAAGCGCACGTTGTCAAGTGACGTTCACTTCAATAGGTATAAAGTCAATGAACGGTTATAGTTCCGAGGGCACCTCAAAAGGTTATGGTTGTCAATTCTTTACAATTTCCGAAGACATTTGTCTACAGAAAATTTCATACCAGATTAAGTGATATTACAGCAGACAACAAAAGCACAAAATCCCAGTTGAATCCAGCAGTGAATTAGAGTCACTCTTGGCTTATTTTATGAATATGAGTTACTTTCTGAATTTCTAATCCCCTATGAATTCACTTGAAGGGGAAATTTTCTGATAAGTATTTCTCAGAAACGTTATGTAAGTTGTTATTACTATTATACTAGCCTAAGACTAATTACAGTACCGAATTTTGCAACAATGTAATTTGCATAAAAGAAAAGAACAAACTGTCTCCTACACAGTTGTCCACAATGTACTAAAATCCACAGCTGTTTCCACGAGTTTTTAACACAAACAGGAAAAGTTTAGCGTTTCTTTGTTTCAAACCACACTTTCCTGCTACACGAGCCCAACACTGTTGAATATGCATGTGCTTTATAACATATCCCATTTTAAACAGTTTTCAAAGACAGTCTCCGCCAACTTCGAAAGTAAATTCTTGTTTTGTACGTTAAACAAATCCCTGAATAATGCTACTGATACTGCAGCAAAAACATGTACCAAAGTCAGTGACAAAATAAATTTACATGATGCACAATTTCGCAAATAAAAAATCTAAACCGACTGTTCAGGGGAATTCGATGAGGAGGGATTATCACCTGTACCCCGGTCTGACGCAAAAACTTGGCGGCCACAAATTTCAGGATGATACAGATAGGTAAACTCTTGTCACACTATGGCTAATAACACAAGAAAAGAACTTCCGTCAACAGGGAATACAAAAGTCGGTCCCACTATATGACAAATGCTTGCACTGTGGCAGGAACTATGTGGAAAAGTAGTTAAGGGCCGTACAATTAAAGAAGGAACTCTTCCTATTACAGTTGGAATTAAAGACACAAAACAAATGCACTGTCAACTTATTTTCTGGTCTACTTTTATTTTCTAAACCCTTGCCCAACCCCACCCTCGGCGATTATAATATACTTCACCATTATAAGTGCATGGGAAAATACTCCAAGCAGCCCTTGATAGACCTTGATAGACCTTGACAGACCAATTCAGAACTCGAGCATCTGACGAAAACACACTAACCCAATTCAGTTTACACGCACTTTTAAAGAAATTTTATTTCAATTCAAAAATTACAAAGAGCTACTTTTGTATGTCCACAATTCATAGTCATCCAAGTTGGTACTAACTTTTCAAGCCGACAGACCAATATTCTCCCCCGTTTCTCCAGATTCAGGCAGGATGCGTCACCGATGCTATTACTGATACAATCGTTTAGGCTTAATTTTGGGTAAGAATCATAAATTATCAGGGACTAAAAAGCAGAAAATCGGAAGACTGGCACAGAATTATGGGGAGGTCCAGTACGTTTTAAAATACACTAAATAAGTAGAAATTTCTTAACTAATATTTACGCCTGTATGACTCGGAATGAATCGAGTATTATTATCATTATTATTATTTTGCTTGTTCTTTATACAGTTTTTAAATATCTTAGTGCATAAATTATATCAATCCAACCATTGAAAAGTGTTACTTCCATATTTCAAAGCACGATCACACTTTATACGGCTTTCAATTCAGCAAATCAATTCCTCAATTTAGGCTAGTCTGACTTCATAAAAATTTCTAATAACTTATGACAAATATTACAACCAAGAAATCCCTATACACAGTACATTCTGCTTCTTTTGATTTTTGTTATTAAATGAGAAACACAGGGTGATATGCAACGCTATATCAATAAACTTGTAGAATATTTTACACTTAGTGGCAACAGCATTCACTCTAACACACCTATTTTATTTACTAACACAATTGATAAACCTACACGTTTTGGTTAATTATACGCCATCAGGCTATGACTAAATAAAAAGTGTTATACAACATGTATAATAAAATTACATTTTCAGGAAAAATAAAAATTGTTTATACATGTTTCATATTAGTTTTTAATTTCTTACAACCTGAAGATAAGGTATAATTAGGCGAAACATGCAGCCATATCAATTGTGTTAATAAATATAACATCTATGATAGACTGAAAAGTGTTGTCATTACTAACACTACGCACAAAAGGATGAAAAATATCAAGATACTTTAGACTGTCTGGTTGACTTTCAATTTTCCCTGAGCCATATGCCAAATTTTCTGAACCTTAAAAAGACATACGCCCCACTACAGAGCTAGAAACCACTTTCGAACTTCTCGTTGTAAAGATTCGTCCAAGCAAAGACCAGATCGGATGGACTGTAAATGCACCCGCCACTCGCGTGACTTGGGAAACCAGCTAAGTTTATGACGCTCAGTTCAAACACGTCGTGCACCCCCGAAATCTGCAATAAGTAAATCTGCTCGGTTCATAACTATCTAGAGACCATCTCGGTGAATGATGTCCGAATTCTCGGTCAAAGTACATGAAATCAGAAAGAATATCTAATAAGAAAACTGCAAATCTGTTCTCCGTAGGCTTCTACATCAACACCGAGGCATCTGAAACAAACGGCTACGAACCCTCCATCAACTCAAAAAAACTTTGGAATAAACTGTCCCAAAGTTTCGTGGCGACAACAAGGCGCAGTACTAGAGTGCAATGACCAGCAAACCCCTGTGACAATAACAGAGTCAAAGTAACAACAATCAGATAAAACCAAGAAAAGGAATCAGTATCACATATGACACGCCACACATTTCATAGTGCTGACATTACACTGAAGTACGCTAAACAATACATTTCGGAAGTGTGTTTAATAATCCTGGAGCTATAATGAGTGCACAGTATATAGCAACCACGTACTCAGCACCTGACGACAGTTTATAGGAAAACAGCAGAACGCGAGAACTCAGCAACATTACCTACAACAGGGCTGGCCAACTTCAACCCGCACGAGGGCCGCAAAATTCGTTAAGGAGTTGCTTGAGGGCCGCACGCGAGTATGCACACATCAAAAAGCCGTGGAGGGAGGGGAGGGATTGACTTAACTAGACGGCCCCTACTTACAAACAAAACGTTACATTAAAAGTACTGTTGAATGAGAAGGTAGTTGGCCATAGCAAACTTGGTAAAACACAAAGAATGATTGGTTTACTGTGTGCCGCCTTAACAGTGATGAGTTATAGTTTCTAAACGCTTTCTCTGCCAGTACAGTAGCCACATTAAGTTACGTAGACCTATTATATTATACTTGTTAAAATGTGTTACTGAAACTATTCAGGTGACCGAGGGCCGCACGCGACCAGCGGGCTGCATATTCGTGAGCCCTGACCTACCATATCACCAGCAATAAGGCTCCCGGCTAATTGCAGTATAGACAGCAAAAAGTTAATCGAATGGTAGAAACAGTTATCCTCCTGATCTTCCTGATCTCGCAAAGTCAAGTCGCCCCTTTCAGGAATTGTTTCATTCAGCACTGCTTAGCTAGTAATTGTTATTATCAGCAGATTGCCCGTAACACACATACCTTATTGTCAATGCTGTTTCAACTTTCCACTACAATATGAGGATCAGGGAGCTACAAGAAAATGGGACTGCAATTGAATGAAAATATAACTTCCACTCAGGTAACAGCAAGCCTTTTCGTGTTGTTTGTTTCTGGTTATTCTTCATTCATTTGAACCTACCAGCTAATATGTGACCATTAAATTTCACTTATTTTACTATATACATTCCGTTCAAAACAAATCACACACCATGCATTAGAAGCTAATAAACCTAAAAAATTCGGTTTAACACTATATGGCTCTTAATGATCGTCTACGACATCCAAAAGCATGTTTCTCTGAAATTCGACCATCGCCTATTACATTATGAAAACACCATGTTTCGGAGGCTGGTTCTGATTCCGTCTACAGGTGCAAACCTGTCTGGTGGACTGAGTGACTGAGGCTAGTTCTACCTAAGGGGTTCATCAGATAGGTTAGCACCTGAGGACGGACGCAGAGTCACCCTCCGAAACATACTGTTTTCATTTATAACAGGCGATGGACAAAATCCAAAGAAAGAAGACTGCCTCTTACTGCACATTAAAGCCAGTAACGAGTATATTTTCGACAATGAAAATAACATGGTAATAATACGTGGTGACATCCAGAAAATACTTCACAGTTTGAGGCCACAGGAAGGTTTACATCTCTGCGTAACGGAAGTAGCATTTACATGTATCACAATAACACAAATAAAGTATCAAATTAGAATACGATTGTTTAGTTTCGGATGTATACCGGTATATGAATATAGGCCTGTCGTATGTACTGCAAATTTCCGCGAACAAATAAAGCAAAACATTCGCCCACAGATGCCAGCACTATATGTAGCCTGTATGGGGGTACTAACAATATACAAGGTCACGATACGTACGCCTAAAACCACTACGAAACAACAAATTAAGTCTGCCACAGTTTCCATACTGTTTCATACAAGCTAAGTAGGTTTCACTGGAGATCAACTGTGCTTTGGCTCTGCACCTGCGTCTTCAAGGATCGGCAAGAATTGTCTGCTTATCTAGTCTACAAAAATGGCTGCCATCAGCAAGCATGTCAGCAGATTGGAGCAATGCAGTACTGCCGCCAGCACAGACGCATCAAATATCTCGCACAAAACACAAGCGTTTAGAGCCACTTCAGTAAAAAAATATGGTCTACAAAATTGTGCTGTTTTACTTACCTCGTAATTACGCCAATCCAGTCTCCTGAATCTCTTCTCTTTCTGCACAAAACACACTCACAAACCACATTCGTCACTACACCAACCGCGACAACACACGCCATTACTCGCACTCAACGTTCCTGTCCATCACAGTGACGTACTACTACTCGAGTCATTTGCCTTCCATCAGCTGCGTCGTCCAGTAAGAACTAGGCCTAACACACTACCACTGTCCCTCCCGGCATGCACCGCGGCAGGGGTATCATAGACAGGTGGCAAACATGCCTTTTCTTTTTTATGCCTTCGGGCTTATATTATGTAGTCCGAACGCAGGATGAACTGGGGCTCTGCACTGTAAAGGAAAGTATTCTGATTCGCGTTGTTGCGTTTGCATGACGATCACGAGGAAACCAATGAAACTGGTTCTTTCAAACAAAATTATATTTCTAAGATCAGTATTCCTGTGAGGCTTCATTTTAGTAAACGCTGTTAAGCACAAATAGTAGTTCCTCGCGTATTTTCGGAATTGTAAGTAGGTTTGTCGTTGTAAACCTCATTTATCCTTCATTAAAAACTCGCCAATTTAATAGCACAGAAGTAGGAGTGACACACGAACAGTTCGTATCTCAGTTGCATGTCACACTGTTCAGAGCCATACGACATCAGCTTCACTGTACGATATGCAGTACCTACCATCAACCACGTGAGTTGTTTATATTTTTCCCGAAATCCTAAAAGGTCTGGTGTAACAGCTGAAAGATATATTCCGGAAATAAAGCTACACTAATTTGCATTAAACCTACCCTCAGGGTGCAAACCAGGACGACTCAAGACGGTTTTCTCTCTTGTAATTGCTTGCTACTTTTGAATGAAGAGAAATATCAGCACTGAAAAACTTCAGAAAACTATGCAGTAATCTTCGGGTAAAGACTCGCAACGTAACACAAAAGTACTGTGTGAATGGGCGAGTCAAATGTTTAAAGCCGGTGTATCTTGTTTAAAATCCAATGGAATCACAAAGAAAAATAAAGAATACTACCTTAAAAATATGCCGTAAATATATCTTCCCACCTAGGCCCGCTTCCAGAAACACATTTATCAGTCATCAGACGCTACCAGTCCAAGTCCCGTCTTACAAGAAATGGAAAGAGTTAAATGAATTTTACAGCACGACAGCTTATGGTATATTTTATGTTCCTTCACGTTGTTATGCACTGATCCTTGCAACTTAAAATCGTGCAATGTGTGAGTAAATAAGAGTAATTACTTAGACCATGGGTCTCCAACCTGCGGCCCGCGGCCACACCTGTACACTGTGTGTATACTATAAAAATTAGACAATAATTCAGGCGGTTAGGTGTACCACTTATCCTTGCTTTTCCACGTGCGGTCCGCTAACGAGCCCACAGTAACTGTGGCCATTTGCCATAAACACAGACACAGAAAGTTCCAGAAATACAAAAGACTCAGAATTAGAAAGCAAATAAAATATATTTGACTATATCCGTTTCAACCAACGTTTCTGGTGTTTTCCTTACTGGCGTATATGTAGATGGTCGTCCTTAGCACATAACATAATATACGATGTTTCTTGCATCTGAAAATGAAATAACCGGTATGGTATACGAATGTATAAATCATATTTGCACTTCGTATATTCAGTTTCCAATATTTATAGTGTAAAAATGCAGATCTTCGCTCTTCTTTCATGTTACGCAACAGTCCAAGTCTTTTTGAACTGCTTGGCCCTTGAAGATGGGACTGATAAGTTGTTCCAAAACATCGGTAATTAACAACGAACTTCCCAGAAGAGCAAATATCTCATTCATACTGCGGCGGAAGCCCGAAAACACGCATAAAATGTATGTCTGACCCTAATAATGACAATCGTCCTAAGCTGTGTTCCCACGGTCTCTACTGCATGTAACACTTCGGTACAATCCTGTAAGTGGCGACTGTAAGGTAGACAAAACTTTGAAACAACTTCACATATACGAAGTAACTAAAACTGTAAAGCAATCTGCACATTTAACATGGTTGTTTGTCACGTCTGTAATTCTGGCAAAAATTCATTAAAAATACTCTCACTATAGTCCTTACAGTAGAAGAGTGTGTAAAAATAAAACACATCTTAACTGGTACAGCACATTTATTTCACGCTGTTCATTCAGGATTAAACAAAAATATTTACATATTTATGGAAATTCACACTGTGTGCGTCAGTAGATATCACTTAGGCTATTATTGGTCGATGCCCGTTGTCGCTATGTGTGAGATCACATCTCACAACAGTAAAACTAATAACTTGACTAAGCCGGCCCAGTTCAAGATAATGTATTTCATACCTTGCACTGTGAAAAACTGAGGCACTACATCTTACGTAACCATGCCAAACTGCATACCATGTACCTGTAAACCACACTAATACATCTGAATATTTAAAATACGTATTACACTTCACAGTGTTATACGTAGGCCTATTTAACTACCTTTTATTGCAGTCCTTTGCGTATTTTGTTTCCCGGTTAAGAAAAAGGGGTATTTCTATTCATTTGTTTCTTCGTTATTAGCTAGCTAACTAACCAAATAAATAAGTAAATAACTAATTAACTAACCAACTAACTAGCTACATGGAGCAGAGTCCTTCTTGAGAAGTTAACGGGTCCTCAGATAGTCAAAGAATTCCTCGCATTTTATGGAACCCCGAAGGTTCATCACCGCATTCGCATAAGCCCGCCACCTGTCCCTATCCTGAGTCAGATCAATCCACTCCACCCGCATTCCACTTCTTGAAGGTCAATTTTAATATCATCCTCCCATCTATGCTTCGGTCTTCCAAGTGGTCTCCCTCCCTCAGGTCTTCCCACCAAAATTCTGTATGCACTTCTCCTGTCCCCACACATGTTACTTCTTGATTATTATTTTTATTTTCAGCTGTATGCTGAATGTAGAGGTGGTGGTGGTGGTGGTGGTGGTGGTGGTGGTGGTGGTGGTGGTGGTAGTAGTAGTAGTAGTAGTATCAGTAGTAGTGCTAGTAGCAATAGTTATATTTCGAATGTAATTCTTTAACCTCGGTACCACTATATGTTACTGCTGACACAAACCATTCACTTAACAAACACAAACAGTAGAATTAAATTCTTATGAATCTGAAACACCTTGACTGCTGTTGTTTTCAATATATAACATCAATAAATATTTAAACAATATTAGATTTCCAAGAGGCTATGCTGCGGTACTTATCTCGATTATTTCCCCTTGACACCTACAGTTTCGTTCTGGGACCCATTTTCCTTGCGCCTAACTACTACTGGGTGTACTGAGCCACGAAAACATAGCCTATACAGCTGAGCCAAAGGTACGCATTTTACAAATGTTTCCCGTATAGCCTTAGTGAGATACAAGAAGAAAAATTTAAAGATCTTTCGGTACGATTGCAATTACGTAATTACAAATAATTTCATATCCGATTGCTATACACAAGTACTTGATAGTAGCGCAAATACTGACACGAAATTTAGAAATTCCGTATAAACATATTTTATTAATTTTCCTGAAATATATTACTTTTAAAAAGGATCACACACTAACGCAAAATATCAAGTCTTGGTCGAACAGTAATTAATATCAACACACAGATAAAATTCGCGTAAACTACAAAGCGCAACTGTAAAAACCATCTGTAATACTAGTATTTACTTAAGTGTGGGACCTACGACAATTTAAAGGAGAAAACAGTTTAAAACCTTATTTTAAAATCCATAACATATACACTAAAACCTACCGTTTTTCTTCTCTATTCTTACCGAGTCAGAAGGCTAGATAATATTAAACCTCACACTAGCATTTCAATCTATATCAAATCTATAGATATGCCCCTACTCCTACATAAACGCAACAGAGCTAGTTTAATTAACAACTTACCCTATATTAACTTACGCACCTGTCCCAGAGCCACGTTGTCCACCACAAATACCACATAAACTGGTACTGGAGTTAAACACGTTCTCCCTGGCGAGAAGCCGGCGAATAACCCCCTAAATCACGGCACGGCCTACAGATATATATTTTATTTATTATCCCGTATGTTTGTTAATTATCTTTTAATAACATTCGGAAAAAAACGCAAACGTTCGGGTACGATATCTAGAATCTTATCGTAAAATATTTCCGAGTCACACAGCGATTCACAAGTATACAAGAATAGGGTGTGGATAAAAGCGCTATCTTATGGCGTTGTCCAATCTTCATGTAATAATAATAATAATAATAATAATAATAATAAGGCTTTTTCAAATCAGCAGTCGACATAAAAATTCTAATTCCGGTTACGAAAAAGAAGGTAAAGCCACCTACTGGACAGTATAACTTCAGGTTCAAAACAAACGTTTTATGTTATGAGACGTGCTGCTCGAAAATAGCGTAATCAATTATTCCACAAATCGTGCTGTTCCCTTTTAAGAAGTATTTACATAATTTTACCGTAAAGCTAAGTAGCAAGTTATAGTAAATGTATAAATAACACGCTGACTTTGTGTTAGAAAACACTTTTCCAGAAACGTACCGATACTCTTCAAATGTCGCATTATTCCTCATAAAATTTCATTCATATTTAAAACTCATAAACCACCATTACTGTTAGGAGATGATTGCCTGTGTAATCGTTGCCGTTGTGATTTTCAGGTGATAAATATATTATTCGATTCCAGGAGCATCAATTGGCTGCGGCACCTCGAAGTTGTTTCTGCGCAGAGGAATTTGTGACATCTGCTGGTCAATGGGCACACGTTTATCGTAAAGCGAAGGCGCCTGGAAAATTATGCCACACGTTCCACCGATGCAAGCGAGTGTAAATACCCACAGGAAGAAGCGGTCAAGTACCATTGATACGTACTTCCAGTCCTCCACAATCTGCAAAAAGCAAATGGTTTGTTTCTTGTAAATTTCCAGTATTAGAGACTTAAAGAGCTTTAACTATTTCATAATCCTGTAATATCATGATATAATATTAAAATGCATTACGGAGAAATACGTTACGACTATACAGACTGCATTGACATAAGACTGTAGAGTGTTAATCACGACTGACTGTCTAGAACTTTGTTTTATTTTACTCAAACACAACGGGATGTCTTTATCTTAAGATCGGACTGTATTTATGTGGTCCAAAATTGGAATAAATTAGGACCCTTTTGAACACGATAAGGAAATTTCCGGTTCCATAGAAGGCGATCAAATTAATTCTTTTTATCTTCCTTCCTTCATAAATCTTCCTGCATGAGAAATTTCATGTTCTCACGGGGGTGAATAACATGAAGACTATTCTTTGCTTTCACATGACGCTGTGTAGTCTGTTACAAAGATCCACTAACGTTTCGAAGAAAACTGCCACCGCTATTTTCTGCTCTGAAGCATTCGACAGTAGGTTCCTTTAAAAGTGTGGTTACCTACCTACTAAAATACACATCACATCTCATATAAAAGTAATTTTCAATTTACTGTATAATTACCTATTTTTACAAGCACCAATGACGTTTGTAAAAATAAAATAAACTAGAATAATTTAACATTTTACTAGTTTTACTGGCAACGATAATGAATGAACAGCTCTGAATCTGGCAGCTGTATAGGTCCCCTTTCGCAGAAAATACAGTCACACAGGTACCAGAACTCTTAGCATATTTTGTAGGTCATTATACACAATGATACAGGGCGTGCTGTCGAAACTTTAGATTTTTTCTAAGTTTATTTCCAGTCAGAAAAAATTATATCAACATAAGCCTGATTCTCAAGAGTTACAAATTTATCATTACGAAGATGTGAGAAACTAAAAATGGGGGCACGAGCAGTTATATAATTCTTATTACTAAATTTACAGTAACATGCTCAAAATAACAAAATTTAGACACAATACATATGCTCACACAACACTTAATGCTTTAGCAGCTCGCCGTGAGTTCATTAGGACTACTTTCACATGCGATGCAGCATCCATAATGCGACGACACAACAGATCTCCTGCTCGTAATTTTTGCTGATACACCACATCTTTGATGTACGTCGAAAAACAGAAATCTAGGTGGTAGAAATCAAACGTAACGTGACAGCTATACAGAGCCTGACTTTAATTACAATTTCTTCACAATAATGAAATAAAATGACAATAACAAAACTAAGAGATTTGTAGAACTAGAAATTTATAGGTTGAGAAAGTAAGCTTTATGGGTTCCCTCCGTCGTTCAATTGCAGAAACAAATGCAGGTTGAGTAGGGTCGAATGTGCTGTTCATCTGGTGGAGACAGAATTTTTTTAACTTAGAAGATCTGCCTGTTGTTTTCTGCCCTCGCCTGAAGAATAGTGTAACTGGATGACGTCGTAGAAATGCTATAAGCAGAGGTGCTATATTCAGCAGTGTTTGTAGTGAAGTTCCATAACAATCGATTACTTAATACGTTTCCCCTGGGAGAACTCTCCATAGTACTTTCCATACATAACCTATAAATGGGAAGACCGGCCATTCTGTGGCCCACGTGGGCCTATTTATTGCATTTCTGTAGCGCCTGCCTTTACGAGTACGATCATATATAAAATTCCATGGCTATAAAGTGAAGATTTTGAGAGAAAACATTTCAATGCATGTATTTTCTTTCAGTTCCAAGCAACATCGGCTACAGCTTATCCCAGATATGAATTTCGGCAAAAAATTTATCGCCACCGATAACTAAATATGATATACGCCAAAATTACACAGTAAAATATGAAGAGCGAACGTGAAGGACTAGTAACGACAGACTTGTGTTGCAAAACAAAAATAATTATGACGACATACATTTGTAAAGTTTCTAACAAACCTTCCGTAAAGTGAGGAGGGAAGACGCTTACAGGCAACTGTATTTGTAGAAACCAGAACAGGGTGAAGAGGAGCAGAGGAGTAAACCAGAGGTACAGGCGATCCTAAGCCTGCACTTAAGAGAGGATTAAACACTAAACTCAGTTTAAATTACTCTTTACCTTCAAAGACTTCCGAGTCACAGCAAGTGGATAAAAAAACTTCCAAGCACACCAAAATACAATCATCTAGTACAGAAATATTGCGGACACGGCCTCTATATTGTGGTTAGAAAGAATAGCGTCGTCTGCCAATGAGTTACAGTCCTCAAGCAACTTTTTGTGTTACATACTGAACCTCCCCAGATTAGGAAACCTCCCCATAATACAAATAGATGACTTTCCCCCACTGAGGTGCACTCATCCGCTGGCATCTTCTCCACTTCACAGCCAGAACATCCCACTATACGTGTAGCTTCATCAACCTGTGTCAACGTCCTTAAGAAATGTCAAGCTTTGGATGCGTGACACAGTCTCTGAGGAAATGCAACTCCGTGACTGGGAACATTACAGTGGAATGTGTGTGAGGTGGAAGTAATTGTTTCACTTCACCCTGTATGTGCAACACAAATTATTTTACTTAATAATTCATCTCACCCTGCGGATATAATGAGGAACTTAGAACAGTACCACTCTAGTAGGGGGAAGAATAATTAACGTATACGGACAGTGGAACGCTGATGACCTCTACCACAACGCCGATTTGTTTTATGTTGCGTGATAAGGGTGTAAGCCTTGCATCTCAAGTTATTTCAGTGCTCCACAATGGATCTATAACATTCTTGGCCCTTTGAAGTAAACAGGTCTTCTCAATAATACATTTACAAATCAGTTCCTAATTCACAGAAAACAAACTGAGTGTCCATTACAAAGCCAATATTTAAGCAGTTTATTCTGTGAATTATACAAAACGCCTAAATACCCTGTGTAAATAAATGCGGAGACGTGAATGTCAAAGCATGTGGTAACAGATACCGCTGTTTTTAATGATTAAAATTAAGTTGAAATGTTTGGCACTTCAGCCCACCATGAGCATTAACCCTCCTTTGGAGGTACACCTCCAGTCTTTCTCAACCTTAGGCATTGCATGGATGTGAGTGGTTAGCGTCAAAGTCCGGCCGCTTTAACCCAATGCCCGTGGGTGGGAGACTAGACAGAAACCAGACTTCGTCTGAACAAGACAGAAGAGTAATCCCCGCCGGAAGCCTAACCCCGATTCCCCTGTAATCCAGCCCCTAGCCTAGGGACTTACAACCTGAGCTACCCAGCTATGCGGCTGAGGTGAGTACATTGTTTAGGAAAGCTGTGTTAACAAATGTACTGTGAGTGGTAGAAAATGGCCAGTCGCACAGTTTTCCAGAGGTTCTATTCCCACTTTCAGGTAGTATTTTGCGATCGCGGCTTCTCATCAACTTTGTGTGAGGAAAGGAACGAGGAAAAGCAACAATAACACATGCCCTTATGGCCGTCAGTCCTTATGCCCCTGTTTCAGTCTACCTTCCTCATGCCTACCAAACCGCATTTATGATAATCTACCTCCTTGTCACCAGAAACAACTTCTAAACAACTGATTGATTTTCATAAAACTTGGTACGAAAGCTATCCACAAGTCATATTTTGAATTCTGTACAGCAATATTGTGTCCTATTAACTTTCTAAATTAGATTTATATTAATATTTTCTAATTTCGGACACTTGAATACTGCTTAAGTAAAGTATGATTAAAGTACTTCTATTTTACAGAATCACCTTTGCCGAAAATGTAGTAAAGCACACTTTGTCTGCCAGGGACATGAAGCTACAAGCATTCCAGTTTGACGGCTGTGGGTAATGAACTATTTAACTGGGTAAATGTATTCAGAGTGGACGGTAATCGAAGATGCTAAAAGCTTGCATAAATTATTCATGGCTACTACAAAGTAAAAATGCAGAAAATTTGCAATTCTCACATTTTACAGGTAGCCTGAAACTTTTTGAATTAATAATGTGTTAAGGTGTTCCTTCTGCGGTCATCCTGGAATACATTTAGAAACACAGTTTAATTAATGTTGTATAAGTACGTACACCTCTGTGCAACACCGTTGGCTTTGCACGAGTGACAGCAGATTTTTATGAAACTTTAACCCCTACCACATAAAATTTTTAAAATGAACAGCATGTTTTGTATGCAAGACAGCACCTCGTACTATTTATATCAAAGGCATTATTGACAAAAATATAGGACAATTTAGCTTGTTTTACCAATTGTTAAAAAACGTATATATATATACATATATATATACGTGTATATATGCCATATATCTGTAAAATATTGAGGTCTCAAGGTGAAATATTCGCAGCGGATGTGCTCTTGAAAACTAGACTAGAAGATATCTTAAAAGAAACAAGCGGAAACATGTCGTTCATTTAATATGCTATACATTCTTATACAGGAATAAAGTTGTGTCAATTAAATAGCTACGTTTCATAATCAAGTAGTTCCTACAGAAGTTTGTGTAGTCACAACAGTGCAGTTTTGAGGATGTAATATCGTCTGCTTTAAGTATATTATGATATGACCACTCTTTAAGGACAATAATATTTAAAAACCTCTTCCTGTATTTATTGTTATGGCAAAAAATACAAACTATTATACATAAGACTACAAACGGAGCCCATAAATAAATAACAAAAACACCCCAAGTAAACAAAATTGCTTTCATATCTCTCAGTCACAATTTATTTCTGTGTTCTACCTTACAGCATTAAATAAAAGCCCAGCCTTGCTACACTCGTGTTATTTTATGAGAACCGTACATTAAACGCAGATTTCTTTATAGTCTTTACGCATTGGGAGAAATTAATGTTGTCAAATCAAGAAAATTTTTACTTGCATGTAGGGGTTCCTTTGTGCGCAAAATCGTAATAGAATTCCAAAATATCGCAAATCCAATTACCTCTGAAAATAAAATTTGGTATTAATAAATATTAAGTAAATGACTGATAAGCCACATAAACGTCACAAAATGAGATTAGCAATAGCTGCAGCTTATGTGGCTGTGAAAATCACTTTGGTTTTTGGAATCTGAAGTCACGTACTTACCACCGTTTCGGACACTGAAGACGGACGCATCACTTTTCTTCCAAATGCAGGTACCTATCTACGAAAATAAATACCATATCCCAGCATAAAACAATCTTCAGTCATCACATAATATAGGCGTTATTTCTCAAAAAAAAAAAGCCTGAGCAGGTGGTTTTATATTCCACGCCTACATTAGACAAGCTCGGTCACCACATTTACCGCAAGAGTTGGCGACAAGCCAACACTGAAACGTAGCTCTTAGAATAATTACCCTTCATCCCAATAATATTCCAACATCAAGAGGAACTGATGTACGGCTCGTGATGTCCTTTTCTTTGGTTCACCTTTCACCCTTCTCTGTACTGCCTATTTACGCTGGTAAACAAACAGCCTGTAGAAACTATCGGCTATGTGGAAAATAAACTTTACTCAATTCAAGCAAAGTGGTGTACTAGGAAACAAAATTGGATGAGCAAACAGCGGTTAATATTTTCTGTAGCTACGCAAACATCAGGATACAATCGTATTACGCTGAGGCCTATATGATGAGATGGCGGCATATGAGCTACTCTGTTCGCCAGATAGCTCATTTTACACGGTTGGCTTCAGAATGTTACATATTCGAAGCAGATGAAAGCATATCCCCATTTATGATCTTGCCCAAGAGTGATGAAACGTAAGCTACGTTCTGATTTAGGAAGGTAAAAATTGTGATTCTATTAAATTGACTAAACGCTAGCTTCTCCGACTTCTACGGCCAACTACATGAAGCAGAAGCCTCCTGAGGACAAAATAATCGCGCGGCTGGACAAAAACTCCCTACCATTAGAAAACCAGAAAGCTCCTTCTCAAGCTAAAAACAGCACAATACAGCGCCCATCTCAAGCGAGATAAATCCATTTCACATCCTTAAGCTTTCTTTCTTGAAGAACCATTTTAATATTACTCTTTCATCCACGCCTAGATCTTTCAAGTAATCTCTTCTCTCATTTTTTATACTAAGATTTGATATGCACTATTATATCTCCCCTGGGTCATATATGCCCCAATCATTTCATCCTCCTTAATTTCACCCTCTTAATAATATCTCTTTAAAGTGGCAAATTATAAAGCCCCTTTTTTCCATTTGAAAGGCATAAAGCAAGTTTTCTGTCTCTCATTCCTGTTGCACAACATACACAAGCACAATTGTGCAAGCATAAACAGATTAATCTCCTCCGCCAATGAGCCTCTTAGAAGAGACTGTTTACATTACGCTAGTCCCAATCTTAATATACATACATAGGCATCACAAAGTTCTTTGCCCTTTCTCCGTTTTTAGTGTGAATTAAAATTATACAAGCCTACAGTTTCGGAATTTGTGAAGACCAGGATTTAGGAAATGCGGTATTATCGACGGAAATATTGTAAAAGGAGGGGGCCACGAATGGAATGGAGAAGAGTTGAGCGGAATATAAGGAGATTGGAAACATGTCAGATAGAGGGATAGGAGGTTAGCACGTAAACAGAAGGAAGTCATCAGAAGCTCTCCAAAGGGTAAGAGGAAATCCTGTGAGTCTAACGCCGAACGACTGAAATTCTTCCTCCCTTCGAACCACCACAATCATTAAGAAGTAAGGCCGTATTTCGGGAGGATACGCTACGTTGCTTGCATGTACAGCATTTCATATAAAACGAAGCCTTTGGTAGATCTTTCGTAATGAATTAAATATGATCATAAAATTTATAATTAAATGTTATGTTTTAGTTTGGGAAGATGATAAGGATAAATTTACTCGTGTGGTTACTAAACATCACGCTATGCAAACCCACGAGGAGGTGACGTATAACTATATTCACTCTTAACTTCGACATTAGGTTGAAGTGAGTGATGAGCTTCAAGATCCGGTCGGCTTACTCCCGCGGGAAGAATTGCCAGCATCCATTCGATTGGGAGCTTGGTGAATCCCGCAAACTATATTCGCTCCAGCTGGTAATTTTTGCCTAATTCCTCGATTATCCAGCCCGAAACATAGTTTAGCAGTCATAAATAACACAGAAAAAACGTCGTTGTTCCAGGGCTTCGCCATTCACGTTTGCTAAACCACAACTAGAACCGCTTCTACAGTATGATGCGGTAAAATCCATTAATTGAGGGAAGTTCTATCTAATATCATTGCTAGGATAAATTGAAACCGGTAGTTCGCGAGTAACAAACTAGAGCCCTGTCTACGGTACAGGTGTTAGGTATCCCGGGGGAGGGGCAGGTTCCCCGTGGGTGGTTAAGAACCGAGCGGAGGGTCGAGCAGGACGTGGGTAGTGTCCACTAATTACAAGTTGTAACCAGAGCCGACGAGAGCGGTGTATTTGCAGGTGAATGATGGTGCATAAAATTGACGGACTAGCAGTTTGTTGCCTGGGCGTCCCAAGAAGCGTGATGACCCGAGACCAGCTGATGCTCGCGTGGCGACGTGATGGTTGTACTTGTCCGCCCAGATATCGAAACGGGGGCTTAAATAGTGTACTGCGGTGCGCGACATATTCCCCTAGTAACGGTGGGCGGGTCCATGTTCTCGAAGCTTCTAGAACAGAGCCTTCGTGCGTCAAAGAAACCAATGCTCCGGCAAAGTCCAGGAAACTGACCTTCGCACTCCCTCAAATTCATCCTCACGAGGTGCCGAGTAATCATCACCCTCTCTCGGGATGTGTACATTTCCGTGAAGCGTGTACACAAACTACAGCTCAAAGTATCAGTTACACAAGCACTAAATATTTCCTACTTACCCTAATGGTCACACAAGCTAACAATTAACTCTACTATTCCAAAATTCTGCCCTACATATATATATATATATATATATATATATATATATATATATAAAACACAGGGAATACAACCAGTTGCACAACATCTAAGACTACGCTAACCCGTTTGTTAGGATACTCGGAAAACAAATTATTCCATGAAAATTTTCCGTATTATTATTATTATTATTATTATTATTATTATTATCATTGTTACTATTATTAATTCGAAATAAGAAAGAAGGAGAAGTCTTACCCCTTCGCTAACTTCTACTTGAACATCTTGTGTCTGAGCAGAGAATAAAAAATTTTAAGTTCTCCCTTTAAATGCTAAGATTAACCTGAATTATATTTAAACATTCAGCTCCTACCGCGCAGTAAACACACCCCTTGGTCATTAAAACCAATCAGCTGCTACTGTATACGGAATCTATGGGAATCTACCACTGTTTGTTTTGAGAACCATACAAAGCGCACAAATGCAATCTGAAGGCAAAACGTAGAAATATGAAACGCTAAATCTTGCTGTACGTAAAGTAAACTCTTGGCCTGAAATTGTTACGTGGACTGTAAAGAGCTAATGACAATTTGCAAATTATACATGAGCCTGGAGGTTACAAACAGCTCTACAGTAATCCCTCCAGATACATAGCATTCAGTAATCTGGGCGTTTGCTGGTGCCTCCATCAGCAGAGAAATTGTAGCTTCATACTCCCCGTTCCTCCGGCAGTGTTCGGGCAAGCGGTGAAAATTGGTTGCGGGCTTTGGGGTAAAATAAGACGAAAATATATTCCTTGAGATGTTGTGAGACCCTGGGGAAAGAAGAAAATCCTCTTCTTCCATATTGTTTGCTATACACACCGACACCCACACACCCACACACACACACACACACACACACACACACACACACACACACACACACACAC
>BLKM01005581.1:424460-505176 GCA_013340265.1 Coptotermes formosanus
CGCGCGCGCGCGCGCGCGCGCGCTTATGAAGAATACATATACACACATGGTGTGTGAGTCTATGTGCATGCGCGCGTATAACTGAAACTGGAAATGGGAGAATTCAAGCTTAGATGCAAAATAGTTTCCTAGTCGTCTTCTAGCCCGCTCTTTCTGCTGTGAAATCATTTTCTTCACAGTTGCCTAAAGGGAAACTCCGTGCGCCCTGCATGAAGTCGCTGACTTTGACAAACGATCATATATTTGTTCCATGGAAACTCCACCGTTGTTACAGATTGCAATTCGCCAGCCGGTACGCTTTGTTCTGCTTCACTTTTAAGTACTTCCTGTTTTACCTGAAGATATTACTTTGCAAAGAAATGCAAACACTTGGTAACACAAAATCTATTTTACTAGCTTCATGCTCTGAAAATTGTACAGTTATTTGAAACAGATCACTTTTGAACTATATCCTGGCTAGTCGAATTCATTCCACTTTCCTCTTTTCTATTTATTTCACGTATATATCAGTACTCTCACTTTATATTATTATTGATATCGAGCACGTAGTTATTAGAGTTATAAAACAAGAGACCAACACGTGCACACGTTTGTTTACAAACATTTTATATCATTTTATATAAAATGTTTGTAAACAAACATTTTATATAAATAAATAAATTTATATAAAATAAATTTTATATAAACAAACATTTTATATAAAATAAATAAATTTATATAAAATAAATTTTATATAAACAAACATTTTATATAAAATAAATAAATTTATATAAAATAAATTTTATATAAAATGTTTGTAAACAAACATTTTATATAAAAAGTGTGCACATGTTGGTCTCTTGTTTTACAACTTCAGTCGTATTCTCATGTTCACGTCTCGGTGTACGGCCTTCTGTACCTCATCTTCAGTTACACGTTCTAAAATCTGCACGAATTTCTCACATCTCCCATGAGTGACTGTACTCATATTCCTACTACGTGTGTTTCTCTGCCACGTACGTACTTACTTCTGTGTTATGTGTGTTTCTCTGCCACGTACGTACTTACTTCTGTGTTATGTGCGTTTCTCTGCCACGTACGTACTTACTTCTGTGTTATGTGTCTTTCTATACCACGTTTAAACCTGCATTCACCTTACTTGTGTATCTCTTCCACCTTCCTACATACATCAGTGTTACTCTTGTGTCTCTACCACTACTCTTACTTGCATTCGTATTGTGTGTGCTTCTGTCCTTCTTTTGCTCCTTTTGTCCTCTCTGTGTGTTTATTACCCCGCACTTTGGCGATATGCTGAGCAAATCCAGCTATCTCGCAAGGCAAGATGTTTATCTTTGTAAAAAAATATTCGCTTTCATGGATCGCGATCTAGGTGCTTAGCGACAGAAGTATCTAAGGTTATCACAACCCCAAGTATTTTTATCTTCCGTGCACAATCTTCATCTCTTATACCCAAAAGCCTTTTCGTCTCGACTGACAAACATATATTACTGTCATACACACATGTTATCTTACACAATCTTTTTATGTCTTTGACCCTAAATTAATCCTCCCCAGTTTTTATTCCTGTTCCGTTAAGCTCATGGACCAAAGAGGCATTCGTAATCTGCACCTTTTACCCTTTCTACACTAAAAAATACCTACTGCTGTTATTCCCTTCGAGACTTCTTCTACATTGTCAATATCGTAATTTCGCTTCTTTGCTAAATTCATCTCCCCATGAACTCCTTCGTTTTATTCGTTTCTGAAACGGTTCATCTTTCTGATTTCTCGCCAGGGTTGTTTTAGTTTCCAAATGATGGCATTAGAATCACGCCAGTCTTATATTTGATAGTGACTTCATGTTTACACAGAAAGAACTTGTAAAATTTCCTCTTTGGGAACAAAATTATTCGTATTACTTTTAACTCAAAATTTGGGTTATGTTTTCGCCATACAGTAGAAAGATTTTACTTTATGAAGATCTAATTAAAAACTACTACTTCGTTCTATGTCTCCTTACTAATGTCATACAAACAAATAAAATCACTTAATTCATAAATAAAATAATGAATTAAGTGAGGGCAGAGTAATCTGAAAATTCCCCAGTTTGAAACACCAAATTCGTGTCATGACCCAAGTATCTTTTAGTGTTGTTTAATATACACCGAGTCAGTTAGTGGAAATATTTATTGCAAAATATTGGGAAGAAAGAATTAAAACACTTAAGTGCAGAATTCTCTTAATATTTCATACGTACGAAGCAGTCTGCTCGTCCGGAAGGTCTCCTAACTTCTTCCAGATGAAACGAAGATGGATTAAGGAGGAAACTACATTCAACTGCTTTAGGATAGAATTCAATCCCAGGTTCTTATGAATGCGGTATGAAACGTTCCGATTACAACGAAGGCAGGAAATTCCTTGACCACCCAAATTACCACTCATTTCTTACAAAGCTCCTGTATGATGAAATTAATTAATTAATTAATTAAAATAAGACGACAAGGAATGACATGGCTTAAAAATCTGTCTAGCCTATTATTACCTTGCATCATATCAGAATAATTTATTAGATCGTGACACATCTGGCACCACATTTTACTAGCCTGTCTTACACAGGCAATTCCCGCAGTTAGGAGTGTTTAGTTTGCTGTAGAAAGTTAGTGAAGGGAGATTTCTTAAAGAGAGTTGCTATTTCCCGTAAGTCCAGTGTAGTAATTGGGTTTAAATGTCTGAAACAGACAAATAATTACAAAAAATAAACCAAACATTGTACTCCCTAAAATGAAATATACGAACAGAGGAGAATTTATTACATACAATATTATAACAAAAAGCCATTGTAATAGAAACATATCCTGTAAAGAACATTGAGAAAATGGGCAAGTTTCTTGCCTTTGTATTCTTTATTCTTGGCCTAAACAATTTCAAAGCACTAAATTGATTCAAAAGATTAGTAAGACGCAAGGTCGCGTTCAACTGAAAAACCAGACGGAGGGTACACGCTCCATTATGGAACTTCTAACGAGCGAAATTCCGTAATACGAGTCTTCGGAAATTTAGGGGTGACTCTATTTATATTTAGCAGTGTTACGTTCCAAACAGTCCCACATAATCGTGGCTGCAGACAATTTCGTTCAGTGCACGCTAGCAGTCACCTACGTCACATCGTTGAATCGCGCCTGTCAAGAGCAGAACCGCCCGATGATGTAGTGGAATATCCTTAGGTCAGCCGAATTGGCAGTAAATATCGTCACGGTAGATCCAACTCAGGCAACACCACAGCTACGACTAATGGAAAATACAGCAAGCATATGTATGCCAGCGGCGTACTCAGAAATTCAGCTTTTGTATACACCGATGCGTAGTTCTTTTATCAAATTAACCAGTTTGCATGTACATAGAGTTTTGTACAATGTGATACGTAATATAATTTATTTCTATTCATTTAATTACGATGCTGGCCGTGGGTTTATGTTCCAGGCTGAAATACACTCGGCTCTTCCTCTTTCGCTTCTGTAATTTGATCGCCCTAATAAAACAGGGGTTAGATTACAAATTATGAATATCCTCGTTCTCCAATTTTCCCTACCTCCCCCCCCCCCCACACACACTCTTTCCTCCCATTTACGTCCCAATAGTCTCCTCGGCGTAGTTCTTTCCGCGCACTATTCCCTTCCCCCACAGTTTGACAATGAGCTTCACGTCCGTGCAAACCAACACACTGTTCCTGTCAATAACTTGAAATTTTTGTGCGTTTTAATCTTTAAGATTTTATATCGCCGAAGGGTAGGATAAAGACTGTTAAGCGAAAGGTAGCAAGCATTACTTGGTTTTGGTTTGCCCTTGATTTGTACCTGAAGGTGCTGTCGTTCCCAAATTCTTGAACTTTCATAACATTCTCAAAGGATTTATTAGCTAGAATTTTTAAAAACCTTCTGATACACAGACACTGACACAGAGTCTGTGTTCTTCCCGTTTAATACTTAGTACTGCGGTAAAATAAGAGAACACCGACAAAATGGAAACAGCACGCATAATAATGGGGGTTTCCTTCGTTTACGTTACGACATTGTCAGTAATTAAAAGTGTATAGCGTCGGAAGTTAGGATTACTGATGAGTTATAAATTTTTAGCGGTCCGGAAGAAGTCGGTGGTGGTTTATTCAAGGCACTGTCCTCGCAGTAGGTGGAGGGACTGAGAAAACCAAAAAAGGTGGTCTGAATACATGGTCTCCACGAAGGGATTCAAACCAAACACATCTTTAATACAAGTCGCCTACATCAATAGCAACATATTCCCTAATAAGGGTTTTAATTCCAATAAGCAAGTAAATAAATCAATTCATGAAAGTTTATCAATCACGGGAGAGGGCAGAAAACAGGGGTTCTTGTAGCCTTCAGAAATTAAAGTTATAGCCGCGATTTCATGTTCACAAATTCAACAGCTTTATAGACAGTAATTAAGGTGAAAATTGTGCATGCACGGAAGTGATGTACTCACCTCATTGTCCTTGTCGGCGTCTTTGATGTGCTGGGCTATGAAACGCACCCCCTGCAATGCAGACAGCACGTCTGGGGACAACTGGCGGGGCAAGGTGTTATCGGAGTCCGTCACTGTAACATGACAACCCAGCATCATTCGTTCCACCGTGACAGACAGTTCAAGCATAAGCTACCTGTAATATTGGCTACGGCACGCAACATTGTAATTACATTGGACACATTTAACTCAATTTCCGTGCAGTCTTCGTGTGTGTCACTGCTACTGCGTTACTGTGCTCTCAGCCGCCTATATACTGACAAAACATAAGCTTATCTTGATAATGCATGAGAAGATGATATCTGCCTTCCTCTGCGATATTACGGAGCGTCGAATGGTAATCCTTTACCGACGTTTCGGTACAACGTATCGGTCCCATCTTCAAGGGTCAAGAAGTCTAAAAAGAATAGCAAAGAATACTATTCTTGTTCGACTTCTTGACCCTTGAAGATGGGACCGATACGTTGTACCGAAACGTCGGTAAAGGATTGTCATTCGACGCTGCGTAATACCCCAGAGGAAGGCAGATCTCATCAGCATCGCGGCGGAAGCCTCAAATCACGAATGCGTGAGAAATTTGGATCAAGCATTAACGCTTCTGAACTTTATTCGGAACTTGCCAGGTTAGAAAATCAACCGTACCACCGACTACCTTGGCTGAGGTTTATCTTAGTTTAACTCAGTCCCTCCGACATAACACCTCAAACTATCAATTCCTTCGACGTCCTATTGACTTCATTACACATTACTTAATTCTACCATTCACCACATAGCAATGTGGCTGATGTAGAGCCTCGTTGAATAAAGCGCAAGTAAATAAATACGGTTGAACTATACGTAATGTCTCAGTACGTACGTAGACTCAAAGAATTTAAAACAAATTGAAGGAACAAATTCACTTTAAAAGACACAGCCTAAGTTCTCTACAGTCGCGAAGGTCATATTGTGATACAAAATAAGCTAAGAACCAGATTAAACTAATATAAAAAGTAATATTTAATGTTCTCCCAAATACTGAGGATTAGTTTATGGAAATGTCTACGGTTTATCAAAAATGAATCTCGATATAATGCATTCCTGTTCCTCACAACATTGTTTTCATCATCGCATGAAGTTTGCAGGGCTCACTACATGCATAATTATCAACATACAAATGCAGTCTTGCCCTCTAAGACGACTTAAGTTTGTAGGCCTAGAAATGAAGGACAGCGCAACGATTTTGTGACAAACACTTCACTTTCAATGTATTTAGTAATATATTATTTTTACTATGCATATTTTTGGCATTATGTGCTCATGGTTTGCTACGTATATGCATATTTTTGGCATTATGTGCTCATGGTTTGCTACGTATAGGTATACAAGAAAATACAAAAGGATGTTTTCTTTCTTCGTGCACTTGAGAAATACAACATTCAACACAGAACTACAGCAAAAGACACTTTTAACAATGTTACCTTGCTACTGATATTGCACCACCGATAAAATGCCTATCTGACAAATCACGTGGATGAGATTGTGGGGGGGGGGGTTGAATATAAATCATATGGAAACGACAATAACTTAGTACCAACTACAGTTATAAAACCTGAATAGAAGAGACCACTTAGGAAATATATGCGTAGATGGAAGGAAAATAACAAAATCAAAATCTTTCTTACAGATAGATTACACGAGACTGTGAACTGTAATCATCTCGCTTAGGACTGTTATTCAGGTGAATACGGCAATGAAACTTGGAGGTCTACATAAGAATTGGAATTCCTAAAGTGGCTAAACAACCATTCGGACTTTATTCCCAGGTGGTAGTTTAAATCGTCGACTGTCTGCAAGAAGTGAAGCACACAAAAGTCTTCAAAGTATGTAACTTGAGACAGAATGGTCATTAATTCTGAAACTTCGTTATAAACATTTCTAATTGCCATCCACTTTTACGATGCCAGACTACGTATTCAAATATAACTTTGCCTAGTCCCTAAATTATCCTTTTTGTTGTTCTTAGTAGACAAAATTTGTTTTCATTACATCGTTTAACCCTTTAAATATGAAGCGTATCTGTTTTATATAAGGACTCAGTGCGTACCGCGCTGTAAACACTCTCCACTTCGGTTATAAAAACCAGTCTCTTAATGTTTTATAAGGCAAAAGTTGCTGTTTGTTCTGAGATCCGTACAAAACACATAAACGCAATGTGGGCACCATGTAGAATTTTTTAATGTTAAACCTGGTGGTACGTAAAGTTACCGCCAGGCTTTAAAACGTTAATCTTTGAGTTGGGTGTACCTAAATTGTGGGGAAGACTAGCCGATTCTGCTTGTTGTACAAATCGAATTCCTTATCCAGCCCTGTCTGTGGTGCACCCTAGATTTTCCATGCAGTTACATGTAGTATGTAAATCCTCTGTGAGTTAGTGATAAAATTAGGTAAACTACTGTGTGAGCTGTCCGGAGAAATACTGGTGCAGACCTGGACTTGCTACTAAGCCACTGGACGAACTGCGATCGTTGATCCAAATCTGGCGTTACTGAACTTGAACTCGTTGATTTTATCCCCCGGAAGGTAACATTAAGGAGTCTATTTGTAGCTTTCAGTAATTTCATTTCGTTATCACAAAGCCGTAGTGCCATTAGCTACTACACTAGCATTTCTCTTCATTTAAAATAGGAGAACTCTACCCGGGATTTAGACCGCTATTGGATAGAGTGTCGTTGGACCCTCTGCACTTCTCGTGAGAGAGTAATTAAGTCAGCCTTTATGGTACAGGGTGAAATAGATTCAGAAAAGATCAGCACTGAAATTTAGCATAGAACTTTCTTAAGAAAATGTATATGTGTCTAAACAAATATAATAGATAAAGTGAAATTACATATTTTTTGAAATGTGGCAGGATTTAAGTTTAAGAAAGAAATCACAGGTGAATTAAATGCATTCAATACGAAGGGTAGTGTAGATGGTTTCAGGAAGGGGTGTGTAGAGGGTATAAAGAGGATGAAAATTTCAAAATTGCCTAAATTTATGACAGAAAATCAGCCTACTAGGAAGAGACATTCCGGGTCCTTGACGAAAATGTCGAAATATCAATGACCGGTGCAACAGGAATTTGGGTCTAAGGTACGAAAGACGAAGATATGGAATATAAGACATAAAAAGTTGTTACTTGCCTGTCCTACGAGGAATACTGAAAATACGAGTTATTAGCATAGAGAACGATTTCTGTTACGTTAAATAAAATATATGTTCAATGACGACGTACTGAATCTAAGGGTTAAAGAAAGCTGTGGTGTCCTGTTTTCAGAACCATTTCAGCAATATCACGAAGAGGCATTGAAAACATGACTGGTAAAATAATGTGTTTATAGGCAATTCAACGTTAGTGACAGTTATTGCTGTGAAACCCTTTAATCTCGATAGTTGGTCTCCGGCCCGCCTTTCGCAAAGCAGAACTCATAACCACTGCTCAACGTTGTTCGAAACAATGGGTCTCAATACACCTTTCTGCAGTTCGCCTCTTAAATCCTTCGTCACATCCCGACCAGAGTACTTGTGACATTTGAACTAGACCTACATTTCTAAATAGCAAATTGTTACAAAACACTTAATAGATGCAGTCAGTAAAAAATGAGTGACACACAGATACTGATTCACTTTAAGTGGTTCAGTAATTCATGCAGCATAGCAACGAGTGATTAAACGAAACTGAGTAACGAACTGGGAGGAATGTGGTAAGAAATTGGGGAAATATTGTATTTACAGAAGCTGTCGGCTGCTAAGATTTTACATCGTAAGTGGTGTAAATGAAATATGAGTGTGGAGTATCGGCAGAATGATACTGGAAGGTAAAAACCGAAGCACTTCGATAAAAATCTGCCCAAACGCCACCTGCCGCCAAAAATCATACGGATTGGCATGGAATTAAACCAGGGCCTCCATGGCAACAGACTTGCGACTAACTGCCTGAAACGTATTGTGCAACAGGGCAATTTAGTTTGGATTTTTAATCACGTATTTTTAGGCAGGGCTGCTCTGTCGTTCCTTAAACAAATATACAGTTGTTCTGGGATTTTTGAGTAATTTCCAGCCACATCCTCCACTGGTAATCATATCAAGTAAACAAGCCCAAACTATATTTGCTACTGTGTAACGAATTGTTTATTGTTCTTTTTCTGCCGACTCCAGACAACTAACGGTTCCTCAAGCATCAATACATGAATGTATTAAATTCCACAAAACAGTGATTTTTCGAATTTCTAAGAACTTACTTCCAGCCACCCGCTTGGCGTGGTCGAGCCAAACACAGCCTAACTTACAACTAACAACATAAAGTAACGCTCTTTTTAGGGGCTTAATAATCGCTTAGTTGCTCCAGACGTCCGCCACTGGTCCCTAGATCAATCCAGTACATAATTTTACATCCCATTCCATCAAGAATTATTGTAACATTATCCTGCGAACTTCGCCTTGGCCTAGACTCCCACAACACCTTTTACTTACAAATTTTTCGATTAAACTGCTGCGTGTATTTCTTATCTCTCTGACGCTTTCTGTATTTACACCTATCTCACCTCTTTCAACTTATCACTCAAACACATTTTCTGAGGAAGTAAATTGCTCTTTGTTTAGGGTAATCTAGAACCTGAAATATTTTGCACTCCAACGGCTCCATGGTCCAGTATTTTAGACAAGGCAGTGGGACTTTATAATGTTCGACAGAGACTTCGTACTTGTTTTGTTACCTAGTGGCTCGTTACGATAGAGAACAGATGCGTCACCAACAGAGAAGTGCGTGCACGGAATAAATGTAGCCAAGTAAATAAAACAGTAAGCAGCCGCCTCTAACTTCCCATCTTTACGGCAAGCTTATCATAAGCCACCAATTTGTCTGTAAAGAGAATTGCGGTTTCCGCCAGTATATCTCGTGTTACATTAGGTCATTTCCTTCCGCACATCAGTGTGATTGCCTTTTATCTTCTCCTGCGCATACTGACTCGTGACTCCGGAGTCATCTTGACCGTCCCTCAGTATCAGACTTCTCATGTCCGCAGTGACAATGTCCTGGGTTCTGCAATGTCCGATGTATTTACAAGTGACCTTACTTTTGTCTTTGGTGTCTTTTGTGTATGGCAAGTCTGTGTGTGAAATATCCGAACCGTAAGTAAACTATCTTTTATATCTACTAGTGATAACCAAAGTTTTTATCTATAAATATAGCCCTTTCAAATTCTCAATTCTTCAGGACACACTTTGCCATATGCTGTTCACATTTCAAAAGAAGTTTCAATCGATGCTGGTTATAAGTAACATGTAACAGCAGAAACCGGCAAACATAAAACTGGGGGCACTCAAATGTGTTACTCTTTACTTATTTACACATTTCATAAATTTTAAAAGGATGTATACATGTATTTCAGTGCTACTGTTCCTATATGCGCGGGTATATGTGTGTGCTATATATACGTGTAATCAAAATTTTATACACGTACAAAATATTATTGTCTTTAGGCTTATTTAATTAAACATGAATCACGATCACAAAAGTTTCAGAGACTTACTGAAGTTTAAAGTACGATCTGTGTCGCAATTCGATGTTCCGTGTGCAGCCGATGACAGAAAACGGATTGTAGAGGAATAAAATTACATTTTTGCAAACTTTAGGGCATAACTCTAACAAGTTCCTTCCAATCCACTGATGGAACATGACGATCGACAGGTACAATTCCCGAATTACACCTGGTTTCTACAATACTGTACGAAGAATAAACAAAATGTATGTTTTCTGCGTCTAGATTTGACAGATGAAGTGTAGATGTGTCTGGCTGCACGTACACTTGCGGCACTAA
Source organism: Coptotermes formosanus (assembly GCA_013340265.1). Classification (NCBI taxonomy): domain Eukaryota; kingdom Metazoa; phylum Arthropoda; class Insecta; order Blattodea; family Rhinotermitidae; genus Coptotermes; species Coptotermes formosanus. The sequence goes on from BLKM01005581.1 coordinate 434,816, forward strand.
TATTCCCTTCCGTGATCTGTTAGCATCCTGCTGTTCGGTTCATGTAACACACTGCCTACTCCTGTGAACTGTCTTCTACGTGCACCTTCCGGGTGCCTGAAAATCCGAGATACTGGGCTCGTAAAACATAATGAGTGCCGAGTAAGTGCCTGCGCGTTACAGAAGGATATCCTAAGGGACACGAATAATCTGTATGCGCTGGGATTTGAAATCCCCCTACTAAGCAATCTTATTTCAGAATCTAGCAACCACGTCAGTTTGCAGTGCAACACTGAAGACTGAGCAAGTGGAACTGAACAGCTGTTATTCTGAAATTCACCTTGTTAAAATGATTTAAATTTTACTAAGAACGCTAACTGAAACTAATTTATATTTACATCTTAAACGAACATCCTGCAAAATAAATGCCATTGAACTAAGATTTCTTTAACCTTTTAAAGCCTAGCGGTAACTTTACATACGACCAGGTTTAACATTAAAAAATTCTACGTGCTGCCCACATTGCGTTTATGTGTTTTGTACGGATCTCAGAACAAACAGCAACTTTTGCCTTATAAAACATTAAGAGACTGGTTTTTATAACCGAAGTGGAGAGTGTTTACAGCGCGGTACGCACTAAGTCCTTATATAAAACAGACACGCTTCGTCTTTAAAGGGTTAAACATTTCTTTTTCAACGAGCGAAGCCGATTTTGTCGGAAAAGCTGTCAAAGCACAGCCCACAGATTTCCATAAAATTGTCTAAGCCATATTTCTTTTGCCAATTGAATTCTCAGATGGAGAAATTCCTTAAATCAAACTAAATTCGACACACTAGGATTATCGTGCATTTATTCTCGTCCCTCTATTATTAGCTTGATGGAAACGAAACGCTTCGATAGTGCTCCTGTATTTTTTTACACGCCTGCATTTCTGTCTTAGCCTCACTGTATGTAACAAATCGAGAACCGCTCAGTGCATTTTTCATCTACTTAACGATATGAAGTTTTATGCATATACTCCAGTTTTGGTTAAACTCCGAAGAACCTGACGGATATTAAATGACAACCTAACGTATACTTTGAGCGCCAAGCGCTAAATATTTACTGGAGCAACAAATGTTTTTAAAAAATGTGCAGAGGAAAACGAATATATTATATTGTGCTCAACACAAATTTACTACATATTTGAAGGTTTACGACATAATCACACAAGGCAATTTTTATAGTGTGACATATAATTCGAGAAACATTCGACGCTTGAAATTTTATATTGGAGGTCTTTGGAAAAAAATTATCAAGGTATCCTGAATTCTAAACGATAAGGAAAGTACACGCAACGTAACTTTCTGACACACTCCCAGATGATCACACTTCTTGTTACTGTCGATAATTGTGCACGTACTGTACAGTGGCATTACTAGTAGCAGGCTAGGTTCTGTTATTACATGACTTTGCAGAACTTATTACTTATGTGTCTACGTCCATTTTGTTCATTTATCGCTCATGCACACCCTGAAATCTTTTATATCAAGATATAAACAGATTAATGTCGATTGCTATCGATCAGTACCGGTTTATATCGATTAGTGTTGTTATTGATTATTATCAATGGCAACCATGGTAACTCTACTTACCACAACAGTCATAAACATATATATCTGTACGTGTAAAGTGCCTCTTTTAGGCATATTTTAACCAAACTTGCATTTTCAGTTACATTTGTCTGAACAGATGAGTGGAATTTGCGAGAGGGGGCTGCTTGATAAACAAATTAGATTATGTGTAGGCCTACTCCCGGCCGTAAATTAGCTGGAATACCCAAAATTCTTTTTACGGCAGGAATATTATTGTGGAGACTGTGAACATTTCTGGGCTGTATTCGTCTAGACACGATAGGTAACTTCTTATTTCAGCAGATGCTCAGCACATTCGTCATTGTCGACAGGTACACTAGCACGCGGTATGTCAGCTACATTGGAACACGCACTGAAACTTACAGAAAGAAATGGTGTCTCTTTAATTGTGGGAGAACAAGGATTGTGACAGAAGTCAAATGGAGATTTGAGGTAAGACTTTCCCACAAAATATATTATTATTTTTAATATCTGTATGCTTTGCCTGAAGCGCTGTGTTAAACACAGAAGTCATACTTTTATGTTGTTTGTTAATTTATTTTTACTTACGTGTTCTATGAATCAAATTATGTAGAGTTGCATGTAAGAAAATTAGTTAAAATTTAGTGGAAAGAAAGTGAAGGGACGTGGCCTGGCCTAATTTGAAGTGCTACCTCAGAATTTTCTTGGAGAGATTGAGGAAACCCACGAAAAACTTCAATCAGTTTAGCTGGCCGGGATATGAGACCAGAATATCTAATTCAAAGCAGAGTGCTACCCTCTGGACAGTGTCGTTCGATGCAGAAAATACAAAGATAAAATCCTCCCAGGGCATAACATGAAGGCATATGGGAAAGTGGAGGTAGAGCTCCACAGATTCAAAACCTCAGAACAAAATGTACGTAAGTGGCTACCTTGAAGTACTTGTCGTTTTGAAGAAGAAAATCTCTTGTTCCTGAAATTAAGAAGGCTTTTAACGTAACGGTAAATTGGTATCTGTGCAAGCCACAAAGATATACAGAATGCAGGTGCAGGTCCACCCACTCTCCCCTTTGGTTCTAGCTGCAAATGCACGTTAAAACTGGCAGTGAGCAAAACAACGTAAACATAACCGCATTGCTTAACCCTTTAAAGACGAAGCGTATCTGTTTTATATAAGGACTCAGTGCGTACCGCGCTGTAAACACTCTCCACTTCGGTTATAAAAACCAATCTCTTAATGTTTTATAAGGCAAAAGTTGCTGTTTGTTCTGAGATCCGTACAAAACACATAAACGCAATGTGGGCACCACGTAGAATTTTTTATTGTTAAACCTGGTGGTATGTAAAGTTACCGCTAGGTTTTAATAGGTTAACGCTGAAAAGTAATTTCGAATGTCTTCTTGTCACGGAGTATGGGAAGTTCTTGTGAACTTATCAGGTAGGTCTTATAACAGAAGGGTAAAATGAATTAATAACCCCAAACCAGCCTCTTATAAACTCCGAAATGAACAGTCGTGTTCCATAAAAAGTAGAAAATTTGAGTCGTCGAGCGACTTCAACTTTGAAGACTCTCTTCCGTGAACTTTGTTAACTCCAATTGAGTTCATGGAGCAGAGTCCTTACTGCTCAGTACGACAGTCCATCGGCTGGTCGACAAATACGACGGCCTTCATAGACGTGAAAGTTTACTTACAGCGTTTGCATCATGCCCTTGAGTAGTAAAACCCTGTCCATGGATTTACTGTACTTAGATTATTCTCCCACTTACGTCTGGCTTTCAACGTAGACACTTCTCTTTAGGCTTCAGACCAAAATAATCCATGAATCCATAGCAACAGAAGGAAACAGCATATCAAGTCACCAATTACACTTTAAGCAATATTATTTTCCATTTCAGACATACATTTCATATCGTACTAAGACTGTCTGCTGCAATGGATATCAGATGATAAATTTTTTGTGCACGCCAGTTTGTAACCCAGAGTGCCTTCACGGTCAATGTACAGCTCCTAATGTCTGTTCATGCGATAGTGGATATACAAAACACAATAGTAACCCCATGAAATGTACACCGGTCTGTAAGCCAGGGTGTATAAATGCACAATGTACATCTCCCAACGTCTGTGCATGCAACATAGGTTTCAAAAAGGATTCCAACAACAGCACGACATGTATCCCTATTTGTGACCCCGAATGCGTATATGGGAAATGTACAGCACCAAATGTCTGTACATGCAATCTTGGCTACAAACAAAATCCTACAATCAGCAATATCTGTGACCCGATTTGTAGCCCGGCATGTATAAACGGATTCTGCATGAAACCCAACTTTTGTAGCTGCCACACAGGCTACAGAAAAGATCCTACACTTAAAAATAACTGTGTACCAGTTTGCAACCCGGCATGTACGAACGGAGAATGCATTGCCCCTGATACTTGTTCGTGCAATGCTGGATACACAACTGATATTAAAAATTACACAAATTGCCTTCCAGTATGTAATTATGATTGTATAAACGGAATATGCACGGCTCCCAATACTTGTACATGTAATGTTGGCTTCATTAAAGATGATATGAATAACACAAATTGTATACCGGTTTGTAATCCTGGCTGTGTTAATGCACAATGCACGGCACCTAATACTTGTACTTGTAAAGAAGGTTTTAAAAAAGACGGACAAAATGAAACAAACTGTGTACCAGTCTGTGATCCGGAATGTGTTAATGGAGAATGCACTGCACCAAATACTTGTACTTGTAAAGAAGGGTTTAAAAAAGACGGACAAAATGAAACAAACTGTGTACCAGTCTGTGATCCGGAATGTGTTAATGGAGAATGCACTGCACCAAATACTTGTACCTGTAAAGAAGGGTTTAAAAAAGACGGACAAAATGAAACAAACTGTGTACCAGTCTGTGATCCAGAATGTGTTAATGGAGAATGCACTGCACCAAATACTTGTACTTGTAAAGACGGATTTACAGGAGACGAAGAAAATAAATCCAACTGTTTACCTATTTGCAATCCAAATTGTATTGAAGGAATATGCGTGTCTCCAAATAAGTGTGTATGTAAAAATGGTTTTCATAAGCATGACAGTTACACGTACAAATGTGTGCCAACGTGTGAGAAAGAATGCGTAAACGGTATGTGTACAGCTCCGAACTTGTGCACGTGTGACAGCGGATACTCTAAGGATTCAAAGGAGCTTCATAAGTGCTCACCTATCTGCTATGACGGATGTCACAATGGGTATTGTGTTGCACCTAACATATGTGCTTGTCATGAAGGCTACATTAAAGAAGAAAATGTTACGAACAAATGTGTTCCAACGTGTCGTGACACATGTATAAATGCCGAATGCACAGCCCCTGACACGTGTACGTGCCTATCAGGTTATGAATATTCTGCTGAATCAAATTCTACTAATATCTGCACGGCAGTTTGTGAAGAAACTTGCATAAATTCGCAATGTGTAGCTCCAAATGAATGTTTCTGTTATGAAGGTTATGCTAAAGAACTTAACAGTTCCAATATGTGTGTTCCTGACTGCACAGAAAGTTGTCAGAACGCGAATTGTACCTCACCTAATACATGCACGTGTTACGACGGTTACATCAAAGACGAAAATAATCCAAATATCTGCTTGCCCGAATGTCCTACAGAGTGTGTAAATGCTGCTTGCACAGCTCCTAGTATTTGCACTTGTAATGCGGGCTATTCTAAAGACGAAGAGACAGGGGAGTGCGTGCCTGTGTGCGCTGAAGGTTGTGTGAATGGCAACTGTAATGTTCCGGATGTATGTACTTGTCATACGGAATACATCCACAACACCACGCATCCAAATATTTGCATTATGAAGTGTCCAGAAGGCTGTGTGAATGGGAAATGTACTGACTACAGCACATGTTCCTGTAATGCGGGATGGACAGGTGTCAATTGCTCCACTCGCGGTTTCAGTTCTTCATTAAAAGAGTAAGTAAATAGAGTAGTCACTGACAGAGTAAATTTATCCTAATTTTAGTGATTATTTACAGAACTGTAATAATAAATTTTCCGTGTTAGAAAAAATTCGCGTACCGCCATGCATCGTATTTTGCTATTGCAGAAGGAAGAACATTCTAAGAATTGCAGTAAATTCAAACGCAGACCTATTCTTGTTACTGTCGCACTATGGTACGTCTGCGTATTTTCGACTGTTACCAAATTCATTTAAGTGTAAGGGCAGCCAGCAACACCACCACGTCTCGGAGTGCTACTTTCATTCCGCTCAATAAGTTTCCTTTCTTTGCGCCCGTTCGCAAAGTAATTTGCCAGAGGTGACTACCACCTTAGTCATGTTTGTCCTTTTTCGCTTCAAAGAGTAGTCTGTTTTACTGTAACGTGTCTTTAATAATGCCCTCTTACTATTACATAGCAAAAGTTTCGACTAATAGAACTATAATTTTTAAAAGGTTTTTGCCAGGCGCAAAGCACCTGAGCCATCCGTATGTTCTATGGTTCCTGGTTCTACCACTGCTGTCAGTACCCTTCATTGTTCCTGCAATAGCGAGTATCAGCAGATCGAGACGCACCTTACATATCAACACCTGCATAGACGATATGACAACACAAGGTCAGTGCCGTTATTATATCAACACATTTGCCGTAATATCTGAGTTTAAAAGGATTATAGTGTAATGTCTTACACTGTTATAAGCATCTTCAAAATTATGTCCCCCATTCAGCTACCTTCTCATAAATTAAAATCTTACATAAAAAAATACAATGCAACATAAGTTTTCAGCTTTCTATTACATTTTATGAAGACGAAGAATTGCTTTTAATTCGAAATATGTTATCCTAAAAGTTTAAAATTTAGATGACATTTCAGAGAGACGGCAGTTTGTCAGGAGATAACCATATTGAAATTTGTTTAAATCGAAACGACAAAGTCGGCATAAAATCATGTAATATCATTTCTTTACGAGAAATTAACACGCGTTGTTTGAGATAAATATATAAATACATTATCGCCATTGTTTTCAAAGAGTGCTCTTCAATATACCGTCACTGTAATTAAGTATTGTAAGGAGAAAGTATAGGATTCTCAAAAATAAAAAAGACCAAAATAAAGCTCGACTGAAAAATATATATACTTAAGACAGTTCACCAATTACGTAAGTCATTTTCAGTAAAATAATTAAGCAGAGATTCACTGTACTGTGATGCTCTTTCTGTTTCAGATGTAAACAACTGCTGTAATTTAGAACTCATTACAAGCAAGAGAAAGAAAGGTCACATAACGAAGGAAATAGAAGCGAAAGACGAACTAGAATACTCTTCAAGCTTTCCTCGTGACATCACATGCCTTCTGGACACGAACTTTACACAAGATACCGCATAACATACGTTCATGGAATGTGGTCTGACATTTATGTGATTTCTATTTTTATATAAGTATTAACTTCCAAAACATTGTTCACATATTAGTCTTCTGGGCCTTGACACAGTGCTGTCTTGTATGTGAATACCGAATTTTTTTTAGGTACTTTCCGCTTCCATCCTCAAGGTTGAAGAATTTCGTTCACGTATGTCACTAGTGATCAGGGACAGGATACAGTTTGATTACACAGACGGGTTGCCAAGTAGGTGGCCAATTAGAACAATTTAAGTTTTAAAGTTTCAAACTTAAATGCAATCCTTAATGCTAAAGATTGAGGCAACATCTTTCTCCGAAACTTCACTATCAATTACAAGATCACATGGTGTCAAAACCATAACAGTGCAGTCCAAACAACCCTGCCATAAAACCTGAAATCATCCTACCATCTCCCATCAACCATACAGGTGTAGAAATACTGTCATTCGCAACTGACAGTACTAAAAAATCGACTGTTTGTATTGTTGGTGTTGCAGCAAATACTAACACGATCAATTAAAATTGGGGATGGATAATAACATAGGAAAATCCAGTTCCCAACACAGCCAGTCGTGTAAGAAGCAGCCAAACCAAGGTCGAGGATGTATGCGCAGTCTGATTTAAAGGCTTCGAAACTGCTGGTTGATAAGCTAAGACGGATATTACAACTGTAATTTTTAGAAGTACTTGGAATACTGAAGAATTTTCAGAGTGCTCGTTTCACTTTCACCTAAAAATATGGCAATTACCACGACTACACAAAGGCGAACAAAAACCCTTTGGTATTAGATGTTACAGAACTGCGATAAAGACGGAAATACGATGTCCCAGTGCATAAAATGCGTCCTTTTAACAAGCGTAAAACACGTAAAAATTGTATTTCGTTTATAAGGATAACCAATGCAAAATTTTTACAGTTATTCCTTTAAAAAGGCTAATAAACAACACAAAGTAACGACAAATATTACAGACTTTCCTCATGTGTATGAAATATAATGACATACATCAGCGTTATAAATATTAATGCTATTTCTGAACAAACTTCCGCCCGTTCTTCCGGCGAGCAACTGTAAGCTATCAGAAAGGGACTTATCACTAAGCTGAAAGACAAGCTTGTTCAAATTCGACCTAGAGAGTAAGAATAATAGCATAGGGAAAAAACAGACTGGCGATATTTGAGAACAGAAACCTCAGGAAAAGGATTTGGCCTGAGGAAGGGGAAACGGACTAACAGGAAGATGGAGAAAATCTCGTGATGTGGAGCTTTACAATTTATACACTTCCCCAGATACTGCTACCAGATCTCCACCCTAACTGCAGTCATAACATTTTACTAAATGGTTCTTAACCTTTTAAAGCCTAGCGGTAACTTTACATACGACCACGTTTAAGATTAAAAAATTCTACGTGGTGCCCACATTGCGTTTATGTGTTTTGTACGGATCTCAGAACAAACAGCAACTTTTGCCTTATAAAACATTAAGAGATTGGTTTTTATAACCGAAGTGGAGAGTGTTTACAGCGCGGTACGCACTGAGTCCTTATATAAAACAGATACGCTTCGTCTTTAAAGGGTTAAAAGAGAAGGCCTGATGGTGGCTTGTAATAAGCCGAAATTTGTTGCCTAATCGTATGACTGTATACTGGGAAATATATGTACACTAAAGCAATTCCATTAACGAATATATAGCACCGATAAATTCAGATTTGTTCACATCTATGAATAAATGTGGTCTTCTGGGATGTGACTCGTGTACTTTGCAGCTAGGTAGCAAAGTTTCGAAGGAACATACGGCTTCTATTTTCATGATTTGTCACATTGACCCTGAAGATGAAGGCAGAATGTTCCTCCAAAACACAGGTACCTATTCATCACACTACATTACGTCATACCCTATACGATACTGTAACCTTACCCGAATGCGTTGGCTCAGGCCTGAACGTTTGTGGCCTGCATTCCGGAGACACGCGGTCACGAAAGTGACAAATATAACTGAGCCTTTTCAGGCTTCCGCATTGTCCCTCCAGGCGAATTCCTTCATAGAACCTTAAAACAGGTCAGAATTTTATCCTCCTCCAGTCTTTCAAACTTTACAGAAATGCAATCATCTGTTTATAATATTCCGTCTTAAATAACATCTCGTACACTGGAGATTTAATCTAAAACGCGCTGAAGGAACAACCACACTTATCTGGCCACATGCCTAGTTCGAATTTGCTGTAAAAATAGATAATTTATTTTGATATTATGCCCTTCATATAACCTTGCTTATCTACATTCATGTCCCGGCTGAGATTACAATTTATCCTCTACAAATTTCAGAGATCATCTTGTACAGTTCTTCGTTAACTGCATGTACGAGAAAGGAGACCGTATTTTCTGTCCAAGATACGGAGTGCTCGCCTTGAAATATGGACACAATGCAGCCCCCCTCTGCAGTAAGATAAGGAAGCAAGACAAAACAAACTGCGACAGTAGCTGGGTATACTCTAATCTCTGGTGGACTACGCTACTGATTGTCCTAGTCTTCTTTCTTTTTTGTAACATTTAGAAAATTGCGAAATTACAAGGAATTTTCTTAGCAATTTAAGCCAAATGAAGGTTATAACTTTTGCGTTGTATCCAGTATAATCCCATGAACATTCCTGTATCCTTAATACAGCAGAACACATTCTTACTTTTTATTTACACAGATTCTTTACTGGTGCATTCCATTAAACGGGCATTTTTCACATGACAAGCAATGGAATGGCTGTTGTGTACTGAACAACTTATAATTTAAAAATTGTACCAGGTATTGAAGTCGGTTACTGGCATTACATTTTGACAATACGAGAAAAATGGCGCATAAAAGCAATGAAATGAAGGAAAAATCTAACACACTGTGCTTTGCAAACGTCACTTGCAACTGTAAGATACTGTACCGCGTTTCACACAGTGAAAAAAATTGCGTAACAAAATGTACTGTCCGACTTCATTATTCACTCAGGAACTGGTACGATATCGTGTATTAAGTGTTAATAGATCACGGCTTTTGTTTATCCCAGTCTTTGTCCAAATGATAATCAATACCCGTCCGTAAAACAATGTTTTATTAACACTTTTTAAATATCTGAGATTTCCTCGGAGAATTTATTACTTTATAGACCGACACCCACAATAAATTTATACGTTATAGCACACAATCTTCTGTTCTTTTTTCTTCCTAAAATACCCTTTTATAATTAAAAGTTAGGAGCTTTTGAGGTGGAGACAAAGTGACGCAGAAATTTTCAAATCTCTTCAAATAAAAAGTGAGTTATTCTGAAGTGTAGCGTGGGTAGATTACTACCCACGCTACACTACAACCAGTAGAGATACAGACCTTGTTTCCTGCAGAAAATAAATAAATACAAGGAAGCAGATGGTTATTTAAAAGTAAGAAAATTATTTGCCTGCATTATTGAAGAATTGTTTATTACCTGAAATATTGCAGAACGAATATCGATAGGCCTCTACAGTTCGAGCTATGGCAACCGGAAATTTAACTTCATGTCATCTTAGGTAGACCTACAGTTTAACCCTTTAAAGACGAAGCGTGTCTGTTTTAGATAAGGACTCAGTGCGTACCGCGCTGTAAACAGTCACCACTTCGGTTATACAAAACCGATCTCTTAACGTTTTATAAGGCAAAAGTTGCTGTTTGTTCTGAGATCCGTACAAAACACATAAACGCAATGTGGGCACACTGCAGAATTTTTTAATGTTAAACCTGGTCGTATGTAAAGTTACCGCTAGGCTTTAAAAGGTTAATGTACAGTACTCTCAACTGACAAAATAAAATATGATAACCTGTAGTCAATGAGACTCCGATGCCTAAATAAATTGTTCGTAAACATTTCCATTCTCATTCAGCAGAGTTTCTAAAGTATTTTTCTGAATAACTCCACTACACTCAGCGCTTTAATATGTGGGATAAAGCACTCACGAGAATCTGTCAAAAATTTCTCTGTTTTAAGACCAGAAAAAAGATCACGCATTTGACAAGTGCAATGAAAATTAATTTTGGTGCCTTTTTCTAGTAAAGGTTGAGAGTTTTTCAGGAGACATAAGCACACTTCTTGGCAAATCGAATACAAACAGAAAGAATCAAACTTTTTCATTACAGTCTCTTACAAACAGGATGGGTATCTCCTTACAAAATTACTCTACACATTGATCAATCAATTTCACTTAACCGCCATCCCTTCTGACTGGTTCTAATGTCACCCGGAATAGTTACAACACAGAATCAGATTTGTCTTGATTTTTCCCAGTCCCATCCGGCATACTTGCAAATTCACTATTCACTATCAGAGAAGCATTCGGCGCTAAACTCTGTAATATAAAATTACTGCCAAATTAGTTAAATAAATTTCACAAAAACAAATGCCAAAATTACCAGCACAGTTTTATCACTTTATTATCTAAATTTTAAAGAAACAAATTCGCTTAAATCCTTAAGGATTAATATTAGTCCAGAAATTCTAATACACGGCTTCGAAGCCTTTCAGTAATATATAAAACTTCGTAATAGATACAGTCTTAGATCTCCGTTTAACTCGTTAATGTTCAACTACTGCTATCACGCAGATTTGACAGCCGCTGTAAATGACGCACTTTTATACCGCTCGAATACTGACATCATGGGTCCGAACACCTTTCTAGGCACGGATTTAGCTCTGTATCATTTCTGTGTTTGTGTTATACAGCGTGCGATTTGTCGACCTCTCGTCTAAGGAGATCAAACAATTTTATAAAGAAGATTCAGAACGCAGGAAAGTGGGTGACCCTGCATCTCGTCGGACTGCAGTGCCGTAGGGACAGATAGCACACATTCTTAAATAAATTCCACTATTGATTCTCATTTTACACATCTGAAGAAGGAAGTAGAAACAACTTCCGAAATCCTAAGTTTAAATAAACTTCGACGATGAATAAAGTCAAAAAATAATACTCCTAGTATTTTAAATACGGAAAAAGAACTGGTGAATTCACGGGCGATAAGGAACTTCAAATGCAACAGAATGGACTAGAATGTAGATAAAATGCACTTCGTTCTAACATAAAACTTTGAATCTCCGGAAGAGGACGTGTAAAGTAAACCTGCCTATATGCTTAGCGTTAGATGAAATATAAATCTTGAAACCTGAGCTTCTATTTCAAACCGTCACAGCGAGTCTGCATTACAGGCAGTTCGAGTGTTATACCCTCCAGGGTTAACATAAAGCATCCCTTTGGCCATGTTCAAATGAAGCAGAAAATTTAGACTCACCAGAAGAATGTGGCTGGTTCTGCCTCGCTTCCTCATCCTGGCTCAGTACTGTCTTATAGGCCGTTGATACGGATTCGAACCCTGGACTACCTTTCAGTTCTGCTGCATAGGGATCGCTTATGCTGTCCCTGGAACAAAACGTGACTTCAGTGTGACCCCGTCTGTAACATCAATCTTCGTATTTCACCTATTAGAACTGCCGGACGCAGTAACAAACAAGCGCGTATACGTGAAAAACAAACAACCGCAAGGCACAACTTCATTCACTACTTTGTACTTTAGTGTTGAGAATACATAAAATACATAAAATCACATTACATGTTTTGGCTATTCCTTAGCCATCTTCAAGTATGTGTTATGCTGTTGTTTTATTTTTCACATATAAACGTCGTGCACAACGGGATGATGAATATTACAACTATGAACAAGCGTGTTCCGAAAATAATTTTACAGTACAAGGAGAAAGTAGTGGCCTGGGATCAAACCTGGGAATTCGCTGTAGCAGCTGGGGACAAACCGTCCGTGCCACGGCAATGCCAATTTATGGATTAGAGTAAATAGAGACATGAAGCCTTTTTAACCCAGTGGTTAGCACATGCACCACCAGGTAAAACAGCGTAAAGCCCTGCATTTCGTTCACACAAAGTATTCGTGTGTTTCGCATGCTCACAACATACAGCGACGTTTCCTCATACAAACTTCACTGATCAGTGTTTCTAATGCAAGCACACTCTGTTCTCTTTGAGGTAACTAACTAACTCCATGGAGCAGAGGCCTTCTTGAGAAGCTAACAGTTTCTCAGATAGTCAAGAAATACCCCGCATTTTATGGAACCGGATGTTCACTACCGCATTCACAAGAGGCCGTCACCTGTCCCTATCCACGTCCGAGGCTTGCCCATATGTTTCGTAACATCATACTTTTTTACGGCGAGGAGTTGTCAGCACATCGCCCAACTCCCGAGCTGGAGTACCACCCCTTGTCGGCTGTCCGCGACTGCTTATTCGATGCATTCGCAGCTACCCTCCATCACTGGAGGCCGCTCCTCCATCCGCAACCCGACGACGCGCATGCCGTGGTGAAAGAGACCCACTTAACACAGGTTCTCTTTGAGGTACGAAATTAATCTAGATGTTATACAATGAACATTATCTTTAACGTGTCAACGTACCCTGAGGTCATGCTATCAGCAGATCCCACTGATCTCAATCACAAAACCCAGTGTAATTTTACAACTTATGGTGGCTTCCTCAATGCCGCGAGTAGGTCGATACATCAAGGCGAGCTATTTCTTTAATGCTTTCTTCTACAGAGAAAATCTTGGCTGAGTAACGAAGCTGATCCCACTCTTCATTCTCATGGTACATTCCAAGAGAAAAATGAGGCAATCTCCGAGGAATTTGTGCGACATGAAGAGATATTTTGGGGCCCACGAACAGACTTGTTCATTCAAGGCCTCATCCTCGAGACAAATCACTGACGTCCGACATCCATCTGTCTTGTGACGCCTTAGCCACATGCTACTTCAATTTTCACGGATAGCTTCGTTTCGAATAGTTTTATTTCTTACCATTCCATTTTATTTTCCTATTTTCACCATTTGGTGCCACTTGGCTTAGCCTCAGTGGTCAGATAAGTTTTTAGGTAAGACGCAACCAAGTCAAAAGAAAATACTGATTGATTATCAGATTTCGATAAATCAATTCATTGTAAATTGTATTTATTATCATCAAATAGATCACCCTGTCCCCCGTCAGGACTATTGCGTCGACATTTGCAGAAAACCGAAAAAGGAACCGCTAGTTTACTAATATGTAGGTGCTTTACTTCTGAACTTTTCCCATCGTCTAACTTTAGAAAAATCACACGCAAATGAAACATGACATTTTGTAAACTGGGTCTGCTCTCGTTCCCAGGTAATATGGTGAGAAGGCCCGTTGGCTCCAGAAACCGGAAACACTTCTTCAAACTCTAGAGTATGTACAAAGTCCATAAAATACGTAGTCCTAGAAGGCACTTCTAGAATATTTTCATTATGTTTTGCATTATATTTCAAGGTGTCTTTCCAGGACTCTTCGAGGTTTCACGACGTATATACGCAGTGAAATCATGACATCATTATTTCCGTCAAAGGACATAATGTATAAGATAGGGTCAGTGGAGGGGTTAGCTGAGAAAACTCTGTCTAGAGACGGGGTTTGTCAAAACTTTTCGTTGCACTGTCAAAATGTGTTCCACTACAATAACTTAATTCTTCAAAAAATGTCCTGCTTAACATGGATTACTCTATGCGTGGGCCTCTTTAAATTCCAGTTGTTCTAAATAAATTGTAATAACGTCTTTCTACCTCCTCTCTGGCCCCTGTATCTTTAAATTGTTATTTTTGTCCCTTAAGTTCTTCGTCCCGTTTAGCATTTATGAATAAACAATAATAACAGCGATCCAGCACAACTTGTATATTTAACAAACTCATACACATGTTTCGACTTTTCGTATAAGCCTTCATCAGGCTTTACAGAAACTTAAAGATTCAATACGCAACATGTGTAAGGTAAAAGTAAAGTATGAGATATCAGCCTCTTACAGATTTGGTATCCATAATACCTCGTACATTAAAACTACAGTCTTGCCGATCCTGAATTCTGGGGTTGCACTATTAGGGAGACATCGGTTAAAAGAAATACTGATATCGCACTTTATATTCCTCTTTGTATTATTATACTGGCGAATGCACCCTTGACCAGCAAGACTTATCTCTATGTTAGTCATCCTATTGTGCATTTATACATAAACAATAATGATAACACTCGACACAACTTGTATCTTTAAAAGCCTCAAATATATTTTTCGGCTTTTCAGCAAGACAATGTGGTTTTAATGTATTATGACTATAACATCTGTAAGATGTTGAGATCTCACAGTTGAATTATACTTTACACATGTTTTCTATTGCGTATTTAAATTACTGTACAGCCTGAGAATGGCTTATATGGAAAACCGAAATATGTAGCTGAGGTATTTAAATGTACAAGTTGTGCTCCAATGTTATAATTATTTATTTTTAGACGTCTGTTTGCAGTATTTTAGGGTGTGTTGTAATGTATTTAGGTAGAGCAAAACCACACGGAAACTAAAATTTTTTTGCAGTAAAATACCTACACCAGATATACACAAATTCCGGGCGCCAGATCGTCGTGCCTAATAAATTTTGCACGGTGGTGTCTAATATTCGCGGTTCAGTAGTACGTTACTCGCGTCATCTCAGCCCTTTGGCGCCTAGAATTCTGACATAGTTCCTACATTTTTGGAAAAATTTGTGCATCCCTGATCTACACTTTGTATGACAAAAAAAATCCGCTTTTTCTGACAGCCAACCCCGAACCTTGTACATCTCGCATTATTTGTCTTCAAGGTTCTGATCACGTAGCGTATAAATTTGTTATACAGCTTGGTGGGGAGTAGCTGCTGTAAAATCCCATTGCATAATAAGCAGGATTCTTGGCGAAGGCGCCTAGCTTTTGCCCTTAATTCCACTACTTTAAGTGTCACGAGGCGAAGGCTTCCCCTTCGACAGAAGCAATGTCCCTTTGAGAAGCAGCCAGACACAGGCAGAAAGAAGAAACAAGGCTTTCACCTCATCGTCTCTCTGACGTTAAAGCCTTAGTCGGTGCTAATGGTACGAATATCTCTGGTAGAAACGATATTTTGTTCTAACTTCTTCTGTGATTCATAGTGTTTTGTCCATGGTGTTTTTGTTTCTCAAAACGACCCATACATTTATCTTAAGAAAAGCTAATATTTTCAAGCTCAAGATATTTCTTAAACGTGATTCTTCGAGAATTAACAAAAAGCGGAATTTTTTTCTTCATAGTTCGAACAACACTGTGCTTCACAAGTCAGAAGTCATCCATCACTTGACTTACCCAAACCGTACTTAGTCTTATGAAGTTGAAAGAATGGTAACAAATGTATTTAGGCTGCGAAAAGAAAGGATACACTCGGAAATTAACTACAAAGTCTTCATATAAAGTAGATTACTCTAGTTTTGGAATCGCTGATGATTGGTTTTATTAATGCATAAAATATAACATATTACGAAGGCAAAAGTTTAAGACATTATCTTCGAAACGTAGATACGTTCAATGTGAGATATTATTCTTCAGTGAACCTAACATGGTCGAACGCTGTGGATAACGTGCCTCCATCTCAGGTATGTGCAGGAATCTTTCCATTTCTTGTGCTTTCTTTTGGTCCGTTTCGGAAAAAAACAGCCGATGTATCTCAGTATATTGACCGGACGCTGGTTGGACGATAAGTTTTTAATTTCCGACAAGGAAAGAAACATTTCTTTGCCATAGTACCTAAAAGCCTTCTACGGCCCACCCGTACTTCTGTCCATCGGAGACTAGGGCTTCTTTGCCACACACTTCTTCGTGTCGTAAGGTTTAATTAGATACAGGAACAGTTTCCCTTGATCTGCCCTTTCAGTGAACACGGAAATGTTGACCAGCGACTACTTTTTCATTCTTGGCTATTTATAATTTAAGGCACACATAAAACAGCTACTAAAGTGCAAGTGCCTAAGGACTTAACTGCCCTGATGAACTAGATGGTTTCCTTTTGCTGATCAAGAAATTGCCTGCTTTTATGGAACCATAAAAGCTTACAAGACCCACAACCCTCTAGTCTAATTCAGCACACATCCTTACATCCTACTCCCCCCCCCCCCCCCACACACACACACACACACACACACTTCAATATGATCCTAACATTTATATCTAGCTCTCTTCGTAAGAAGTCCACCTACCAAAACTGCGGGTGAATCTTCTTGTTCTCCATGCTATATCATTTTCTAATAAAATTTCTGGGTCTATCGTCACTACCATATCCGGAAGTCATGGCAGAAATCGTTTTCCAAAATCTGATGCAGTGGTGTTGCGACATTGTTCCGGAGGTCTCCCACTGTTTCAAAATTATAAAACATCAATGTGAATTTGTTTTCGGGAACACAATGAACTAGAACTGACCAAATCAAGGGACTTTAGGGATGTTCCAACCCTAGTTTTATTTTCACTCCACCGAAAATACCAAGTGATAAGGCGCATTATTTTGATGCAAAACTCGTCTGGCCAAAAATATGGTAGTTTCCAACTAATACCAAACAAACGTTTAGAAACTTTGAAGTTTGAAATTCTCACCGTTATGTGCACATATATTACGGTTTGACAGCATATTCTGTCATATACTTTGGAACACTGCAAGCAAAGTTCTTGGAAAACTTAAAGCCTGGAGTAACATACTCCTTGCAAGTCGATTTCATCGTTCAGGTATGAAGAAGATAAACATCATCATGAAAATTAATAAGCAGTGTCATCATGAGTCTTGTCTCCCCATCTTCACTTTCGCGTTGTTATCCTTATCTGAGGCTTTTAAAATTTGGTATTGGAGATTTCGGCATTTTTTTCTGTGTCGTACTGTAAGTTCTAATCAAGATCACATGCCACAGTTTTTCACACAAATTTCTGGTTCTTCGAAAGACCTTCCTAAATTCCCTGAGCTAATTTTACTCATCTTGAACTTCTAACAATCCAAACACTGGACCTACAAAGTACAGACTACAAGAACTAAAGAGACAGAATCCGAAAAATATAAAGAAAAAGCACTCAACTATACTGTCATATGTACAAAAACTGCCCCATCACCAGTATCACCAATTGTTGTAGAAAATAGTCCTGTTATTTAATTTTAAGTTCTCGTCTGTCGTGTCGTTGCAAAAATAAACGCTCCCGTCGGAATCCTGTAATACTTTACCCCAGTCTTTCACGTACTTACTCAAAATGTACCAACATTAGTGGTGAATTGGTCTACGCTTTATTAAAGCTACTCATATGGGAAGACTTATAACCACCCAGCGACTGGAAGAAAATTCGATAAAAAAGAGAAGATTGTGATGTATCTAGCCGTTCATTAACTCATATATGACATATATGGAAACTAGCATTACCTGTAAACCAAAACTCTCTATCCACTTTCACTGTTGCTCCAGAGCAAATGGACAGCTAATTTTGAAAGTAACGGACAATGAACGCACAGTTAGGATCGAATTATGTGTAACTGAACGCACTGTTTGATGCTAACGACTGATTCTTTAATATGGCGTGATGCAATGATTTGGGAATTCTAGTAATTCACGGATCAGCCAACCGTTTCGATTCGGTTGCGAAGCTTAATTGCATCTAACATTTCCCATATGTATGCCCCATACAGTAACATATATCTGAACAGAATTAAATTATTCTTTGATCCTACTTCATATTGTTACGATGAAAAAGGGAAAGCTTTAAACAAAAGCCTACTCTTATCGAAGACAAAAAATACCCAGTAAACTGTGCGATTGGAAGTGCCCCCTGCGGTGACTGTGAAGATAACTATCTTCTGGGACGACACGGAAAAGAGTGCCGCCTCCAACTTCTGGATATACCAACGTATCGGAAGGAAGGACAGCCCCCGTCTTAAGGTTAAATTTTCAATACTAAAATATACTTCATACTATATCATTACATTTGTACAAACATGAGTCAGCAATAAGTGGGTGCAAGTCAGCGGGTGGTTTGGAAACTGTTTTACTAAAAAGATGCTACCCAATATTCAGATTCCCTCGAGCAGGTGGTAGTTCGTAATTTTTATGCTAATGGCGTGAAAATCAATAGAAACTGCAAGCGTCCAAATAGCCCGCTAATTTGTAATCATTCTGTATTCTGGTCTACTTTGGCGAAACAAAAGTTGAAGCTCATGAACATCTGGCAAGTCAAAATGGTTTAAAGCAAAGAAACGTGAAAAATAATCAGTGAGATACAAACCGATTGACATTTTGCACTGTACAAGTTTCGAGCAAAACTGATTTACTAAATGGAAACAAGACTGAACATAATAAAGCATCTTAATTGCCTACGCCTCACGACATTCATTAGTCAATACTGATCTAATTGTACAGCACATATCAGACGAATAGGCCGTAACAGAATTTCACACCGAGCGTTACATTAACAGAGACCATGGCAACTGTCACTGGCGTACGTTACCATGCTTCGAGTGTGGAAGAGTGGTTATAAAATGGAGAAAGGCGGAAAAAAGTCCTGTCTTGTGTCTCTGTATCAGTTTATGCGTTACCAAAATACGTTAGAAGAATTCGGTATAATTGAATCACACAGTTCATTGGAAGTGTCAAAGACTATACAGTAAACGACAGAATATGTTATATGCAATTAGTATTGCTGAAAGTTCTGTTAAAAATGTAAGATTTATTAAGTTTATGGGACATACTTATATGCATATTTCGTGTACTGTAAATATTCATAACATTCGGTTACCGACTTCAGTTTTGTGGACTTGCGGTAAATAATTTCGTTTCGAAGATATTTGTCTTCCCTTGGGATTTCAACGGACTCATCACACCTAATAAATGACATCCATGACGTAGAGTTCGTCATGATAAGTCGCCAGTCCCTCAGCTAGTCAAGAAACTCCCCTCCTGTACGAAACTCGAAAGTTCATTACAGTTTTCACAAACCTGCGGAGAACTGCTTTGTCCCTCTCGACAGGGTCCATGGGGTCGCAAATTAAATAAATACGTTAAACACAAGAGCTTCAGACATTACGTTGCCTTCATAGCAACCCACTTTCGGCCATCACTCTGAGTCAGATACATCTACTCTGCATTTCCCACCCCATTACTTTATCATCAACTTTAATGTCATCCTTCCTTCTACGCCTGTATTCCCCACATAGCTTCTGTCTTTACCTTCCCTGTCTAAAACTCTATATAGATTCTCGAACTCAGAAGCGTGAGACGGGTCACTTCCGCTTCATATTTCCCTGTTCGCTCTAATCTAATGAAGGGGTACAACAAACTGCATACCTCCTCTTTATTCAATTATATCAGAATCGCTTGTACGTAGCTCAGGTAAAAATATAACTTTGTACTTACACACACGCCACACCGACGCGTAGGGAAGCCAACCTAGCCCTCTACGCATACTTAACTTCGGTACTAAACGGAGTGTATGGCCAGCTTTGCGCTCCGGCAGACTTTACCTGAAGGAAAGGAGCCCCCGCATCCATTAGTGGCAGAATGAGTCCCAGAGCCAATCTGAACCTTGCGGTAGCAAGAGAAATTTGGACTCCTATCGAGAATCGAGCCCCATAGTCTAGCATGTAGCTAAGCACTTAGTTGACTGAGATATAGGCGTAGCGGGAAAGTGGCAAAATTAAAGGTTTCAATTACTGCTGTAATTTATAAATTTGCATAACATATTAATTACCTGAAATCCAGTTCGTTGGTATAAACATTGTCTCCAAAATTGTTATCATCGAAGTTATCCCGTGATGAATATGGCGGACGCCGCATCATAAGCAAGCGGGGCATGAAATGAAGGAACACACGCTTGACCCACGGAGACATCTTGTGAGTAGAAGGAGATCTGCAACAAAGGACAAAATGTCCGTTCATATTATAAGGCACCTTTCAGATCTGTGCTAGTATTCAGAGACTACAGTTAGTTCAACAGCTCTAATATCAACGACACTCAGCTGTTAGTACGTGTCAGTTAAAGACACGAAAAGGTACTGCCTTACTCACAATCCATTATTTGAATTTCAGTAACGTGATTACGACTTCTGACTTATGTTACATTTAAAGGTACGCATCATAAATTGACAAGTTAAATTCAGAAACGTTTGGAATGACAGGCACATTGGCAGGACCCTATCAAATACAAAGTGCAGTTCATGGCAGTTCAATGTTCTGTAAAAATGTTCGCAATTATGCCTCACTGTTACAACAAGGAATATCCAAAAAGACACTATGGGATTTTAGAGGCTAAATTTTCTTTAAAATCAAGTAACCTGAACAAACAATATACAGGAGTAAAGGCTACTCAACAACTTTTCTCCATTTGCAGAATAACTTGTTCCTGTGTTGTAAATTAATATAAGATGTAGCATTCTCCACCACAAACTTACAGGACCTCTTTGCGAGTTCCTTACGAAGCAAAAAATGCTTTAATTGTAGACCACGCCAGTCCGTCAGTGCTTTATTATCGGCGACTAAACTCTTCTCTATATTTTTGCCAAATTCGGTACAGGAGTTCTTTATAAAACTTTTTCGGCAAATATGAGTTTTGTGAAAATCGGCTCCCTGACAGTAAGGACGTTAATGGATTTCGGCCAGTATTTAATTACATTTCTTTGACGACTCGGATGAAAAGTCTTGCTTTACGTAGGGCCGCCAATGAATTTCTGTCCGTACTTACCATATTCATCGTCCGATATGGGTTAAATATAGTACAAGAACATTGCGCATAATTCTGTTGAGTATCTGTCAATTTTGTACTCACAGGCGCGGGGAGGGCCCAACTTTTCATTTGGGCACAAATGAGATTACACTTACGCGTGTACCGTAAAATAGTATGTCACTTTGGAAGAAAAGAACGCCTTGTGTACTACCATCTGCATCCTCATTACTTACGGAGGCCACGATCACTAAAGACGCGAGCTTTTAGGCCTTTGCAAATGTGTATTTGAGGACTTCGTTATTTTGAGCGAAACGGCGCACCTTTCTTGGATATTTCGACCCTTGACAATGATATTACTACGTCATCCCGAAACGTCGGAAAGCAATCACCCAGTGACGCATCACCGTATACCAAATGAACGAAGACCTCAATTACTGAAGGCATGTATATTGGTACTGAGTAACCCCGCCTTTCCGCGAGTTGGACATGAGGGAGATTTGCATTTTTCAGCAAGACAGAGCGAGCCTCATTAAAGCAATATTGGGGATTCAGATCTCAATGGACGTGATGCTGCGTCGCTGGGTCAGTTTTATCCGTTTCCTAACAACGTAGTGGCTTCATCTTCACTCAGTGATAAGTTTTCTGGACGGCCACAGGTAGCCTGAGGAGAAATTGTTGAGGTCAACAGATTTGGTGCCCCACAAATTTCTTCGTGGCGTTACGTCATTTGTGCGGCTTTTGGCTGTAGTGGGCAGGTGGCCGACTGAGACGAACTCCTTACAAACCCGATCACTGCAGCCGTTGAAAAAGTAACTCCATATATTCTGAGGCGCGTATAACTAACTCATTTCCAGGTCAAAAATCTACTGTGAAACTGAAGGAAAATACGAGGAAATTTACTGAGAGGCGGTTCCCAGTTT
The DNA here is from genome assembly GCA_013340265.1 of Coptotermes formosanus. Lineage (NCBI taxonomy): Eukaryota > Metazoa > Arthropoda > Insecta > Blattodea > Rhinotermitidae > Coptotermes > Coptotermes formosanus. Next base: position 457,305 of record BLKM01005581.1, read on the forward strand.
TACTTGGTTTCGTTTCAAAATGTGCATAAATAAGAAAAATCCCAGAAGACTCTGTATATACTCCCAAAAAACAAAATACTGTCTTTCTCTCCATAGAGGGCGTGTCAATTTTTTGTTGTAGAAGTTTTTAAACTTCAATGAAGGTCTCATTGCCTTTGAGCACACAATTTTGATGAAGGTGATGTTTGATAAGTTCTATCAATGTTTTCGACGATGACACAAAGAGCCTTTTATTACAACGTGGGTATACATTTGCTTTAACAAAATGAGGGACAGCAAATGTACAACAAATTTAATAATATCTGACCCACATAATTTATTTTAATGAAGGGATTTTCTCAACCATTCCAATACAGACATTTAACATTAATACATCTATCCTGTATGACAACATTTATTCTACTGGCGAGATTTGAGGTTCTCGTAGCAGCGCTGCTAAAGACTCAAGTGGTCCAGAATGTTATGCTGTGTTTTGGGTAACTTTCGGCGTTTTTAAGACAATACCATCCTCCAAATCATCAGGAAATACTGACTCAATCACACAGCGTTACAGCCCAGAAGACTTCAAACTTTATTTCACTTACCACCTACTACAGTCGACTCGCTATGGGCTGGACAGTCCGAGGATCGAATCCCGGTGGGAGGCAAGATTTTACCTACCCGTTCAAACTCTTCCTGGGGCCCACCCAGACTCCTGTACAGTGGATACCGACTCTCTTTCCCGGGGGTAAAGCGGCCGGGGCATGACGCTGAAAAACCCACCCCCATCTAGTGCCGAGGCAAAAGGAAAAGTAGAGCTGCACCTCTACGCCCCCTCACGGCCTTCATGGCCTGTTCTACGGTGAACCTTACCTTTACCTATTATAACACCCAATACACAATTTTCATCTTTCTTTAGTGTAAAGTCTCTGTAAATAAATAAATGTTTACATATAACATGTAAAATGTGGCAATTATTACAGCAGTTCTAATCAGCCGATAAATTCAGTCACAATCTTATTACATACCGTATAGCATTATTATAATGCTTATGTAAACAAGACTGGTAACCATTTGCTTTTTTAGGCGACTTTTAAATAATTTTACCACAATCGCATACATGCGACATACGAATTCGAAAGTTTTGCTTTTCGATGTCTAAATAATTCAGTCCGTCCAAGAGAAAAGACCCGCAAACGAAGACAAGTGTGTGGGATTTAAGCTTTGAAGCGGCCTGTCGATACCGCGATATAATTCCTTGCTTCCTCAGCATTCAAGTCACACTGTCAATTCGTAATTTTCCGCTCTACTAAAAAAGGGTGGGAATGTTTTTGTGACGGTGGGTAAAGCCTTCGGATTGAACCGCAGGTCTGATGTCCCAGCGGAGCTGGGGTGACAGTAATTCGTGAGTCAACGAGAATGCCGACACGCAGTTAGCAGAAGTTTTAGGCACAGATAATGCATATGAACTTTCAATAAAATACCAATACAGTGCACATAAACTGTGGTCTACAATAAACTTACCGTTCCTGCAACATGTTTCGATTCTGTTTGGCCATAATCAGCAGGATTATAAACAACTGGAACGGGAAGTTATTAGCTGTTCTATTAAACTTCTTTTAAATTAGCCGGCCTATTGCACAACACAGTTAAGCATTAACCTTTTAAAACCTAGCGGTAACTTTGCATACAACCAGGTTTAATATTAAAAAATTCTACGTGGTGCCCACATTGCGTTTATGTGTTTTGTACGGATCTCAGAACAAACAGCAACTTTTGCCTTACAAAACATTAAGAGAGTGGTTTTTATAACCGAAGTGGAGAGTGTTTACAGCGCGGTACGCACTGAGTCCTTATACAAAACAGATACGCTTCGTCTTTAAAGGGTTAGTTACCTGGTCAAGAATCTGTTTATTAGCGTATTTGCATAACGCACTGTGTAGAAGATTCGAACAGTGTTATGATACATATTTATTGTAGCAAGGGCACGACTGCTAGATCCTGAAGATGAGGCACTACAGCCTGCCCCTTAAAGACGACGAAAATACGATTCGAAACGTCGGTTAACTATTTAACACTAACATAGCATAACAGTGCAGAAGTCTTGAATAATCAACAGGACTCCTGTGAGAAGCCCAGACCTTGGATATGAAGAACTGTCTAATTATAAGTAATATTAAACACGGTCAAAGATTTAAAAAGTTCTTACACAAGTCATTTGAGGTGTTAAGCAACAACGTATTTCACGTGTGGAGAAACTCTTCTTTGCCACTCGTCTCTAGTTACTCTATTCGTCACAGCGGTTTTAATTAATATAAGTCAATTCTTGTAGGATGAAAATAAATGGAGGGGGGCCTGAAATATCTAATATAGCGCACGAAGTAAATAATTTCTAGGGACATATTCCTTCTTCAGAGACTAAGAGTCTAGTCGAGGTAGTACCCGCACTTCAAGAAACCTGAATGAAACAGTGTTTACAAGATCTAGCCACTTGTCTCTTTCCTAAGTTCAACTCATCCGGTCCATATCCTCACACTTGTTTCGTTACGGTTCAAGCACATGTTTCCGTACCAAATTTTCATATGTATTCATCTCATCCCAATCCTAGCCAAACGCCCAGTCTCAGCCTCCTACACTTCATTGTCCTATATGCTCTAAATAAATGGACCAGCGTCCTTCTTGAAAAGCCAATAGCTCCTCGGCCAGTCAAAAAATTCCCCGCATTTTATGGAACGCATAAGTTCATCACCGCTTTCATAACAGACCGCCACCTGTCCCTATCCTGAGCCAAATCCAGTTCACGCGCCCCCATCCTATTTCTTGAAAAGCCATTTTTAATATTACTCTCTCATCTACGCCTAGGTCCTCCAAGTGGTCTCTTCCACTCGGATTTCCCCGCCAAATCTCGGTATGCACTTATCATTTCTCCAATACGTGCTACGTTCTTCGCGCATCTCATTTTTCTTGATTTCATCAATCAAATAATATTTGGTGAGGAGTACAGTTTGTGAAGCTCCTTTTTATGCAATCTCCCCCATGCCCCTGTTACCTCGTCCCACTTTGGCCCACATATTTTCCTTGGCACACTATTCTCAAACACCTCCAAGCTACGTTCCTCCCTCAAGGTGAAAACTCTGTATATTTTAATCTTTAAATTTTTGTGTAGCAACAGCGAAGACAGAAAATTCTGGACCGAACTGTAGCAGGCACTCCCTAACTTCAAACTGCTCTTAATTTTTTCATTGATACAATTTTAATTTATTAGGATTTACTACCCAGCATGTATACTGAAAACAACTTTAAATTGGAACGGATGAAGAGCTGAATATAATGGTTTTTACTTCTGTTTTGAAAGCAATAAATGTAAGGCCTGATACCATTTTCTCGCTTAAAGTTGATGCAACAAAATACAAAGCTTTCAGAATTAAGACCCTGAAAACCAAAGTAGCAACAAAGGCCCTTTGTAAGCTTTGTTTTTCCTTGTGCGTATTTTAGTCATTTTAAATACACTTCTACATAGAGCCATCTAACAAGACAAAAAATGCAACAATTAGTGTCTTCTTGTATAGCTTTGGCCGAGGTTTTTTAATGCCGCTGAAGAGAAGCCACGTTCGAAGGAGATTTCAGTGATCACCTTTTGTTCAAAATTGCAGGTTTGAATCGTCTGAAGTTACTAGAATTTAACATTCACAATTTCGTTATAAAAGTCTTCTCTTCATTTAATTCTCCACTTCCAGAAAGTCTCGTTAATTTTCTAGAAAAGGAGTTTATTCTTGCCTTATGTCCACTTCTACTACGTTGTTCCTTTCTTTCTTTTTTTTTTTTGGAACAAATTTTTCTTGCGTCACATTAAATATTCCTGTCAGAACTCATCCCTTATTGAGTTTAAAACGTAGACTAATTCAGCCTCGCTTTTTTTATTATTACTGTGACGATACGCTTCTCAACAGGTGCAGGCAGTGCCTCGTTTAGAATTTAAAACCATTTATATACCTGCAGTTTACTGGGAAGAGAAATTAGAAACTCTATGCTTCCAATTGTAAATTCCATACTTATCCACCTTTGCTCTTTGTTCTGTTAATTTTATCCCAGTGTAAGGTAGTCAAGTTTGCATATTACACCTGAAAACCTCATTCACGGAAGACTAAACGTAGTTTTAAAATACAGGTCACCTATAATTTTCAAACGGCACTCATGAAGCTCGAATTTCAACAGTAAATTATGCTATAATTTCCGTACTAATATGAGTAGGTTCAATCTATGAATAAAGCGTGCCGCCATGCTCATGGCATAATGTTATAATCCCTGTTCATAACAACATGCACGTCGAAAAGCTTACATTTGTCTACACCGAGATTAGGAGATAAACGAAACAAGATTGGCAAGGGTATACACCATAATGTAATGCACACAATTAACGTCTTGTTCTTTTCAGTTCATTAATCTTACTTAAATATGGAATAATAAAATGAAAATAAATGAAGGTCTCCCAAATCAATTTTCAGAAATATCTGTGGAACTTTTATGGGCTTAACGAATAGGGCGATATACGGCCTTATGAAAAATAGGTTTCATTAATAACAAATGTGATTGAAAATTGGAATTTCTTGAAAATTTGTAGTAAAAGTTGCAACTGTCAAATTTTGAAAAACTTTCCACGGGTTTAGACACTGGTACTATGTCAAAACAGACGTCCAGACAGACACTGTCTCAACACGAGGCGTAATTTTCTTGCCTTGTAAAGACTGCCTAAAAATTAAGAATTTATAATATATTTGTACAGGATAGGGACAGGTGGCGGGCTCTTGCGAAGGCGGTAATGAACCTTCGGGTTCCATAAAATGCGGGGAATTTCTTGACTAGCTGAGAAACTGTTAGCTTCTCAGGAAGGACTCTGCTCCATGGATTTACTCACTCACTCACTCACTCACTCACTCACTCACTCACTCACTCACTTACTTAATTTATTTGTTTGTTTGTTTGTTTTGTATTTTTACAATAAAATGCGTTTACAATAATAAAAATTTCGTAACTATTTTAAAAGATTGCAAAAAGCATTTTATAATAAGAAGAATAACAAATGAAGCAAGGCCCGATAGCGACTTTCATATGAGTCGTTTGTTTCTCCCTGAAGTTGGTCCAGTAAAGATGGAAATGCGAGTAGAGAGGCGACAGATTTTGAGTTGTAACAATAAAGAATGTTAATGTGTGTTGCCTTGATGATATTTTCTTTCTGTTAAGTCTAAAGTACACGGTTTGAGATGAATCAATTTCAGAAAACATACTTACCTGAGGAAACATATTTATAAAGTTTTGCCTTTAAATTTAGTAAGAAGTCGGTGGTTGAATATTACAATGGCTGGTTGAGTGACTGACGGAATGGCGTAACTAATTTAATTAGCAACTGAATACACAAAAGGCCAACGTCCTGGCTACACACAGTCTCATTAATTCTCTCTTCCCTTTGTGTGTCTAATGGATATTCTACAGCTTAGGAGTAGATCAATGGTATTTTCTATATATCATAACATAGTTTTCAATATCCCTTGTGTCGAAAAGCTTTCCTCTCCCGAGAATAAATCCATTTGTATCTAAGGGAGTAAAATATCCAAACTTAGATCTACCTGAACCCCATCAACAAAAAAGAAGTTACAGCTATAAATTTACCTACGCAGAAGCCTACTGAAATCGCTCTCGGACCACCCATCCCTCCGTCCGTCCGTCCGTCCGTCCGTCCGTACGTCCTTCTGTAAGCGTATAACAACTCGACAACCGCTATGCGGGCCTTAATGAAATTTGAACCTGGGGAATTTTAGGAGAAAGTATCAAGCAATTTCAATTTTTGTTGCCACCTGCCAAAGGCAACGGACACTGTAAAAGAGGAGCCGCGCCACACTTAAATGCTAGACACCCACAGAAATGCCGCATGACAATATAGCACACACACATACATACACACACACACACACACACACACACACACACACACAGCGACGACCCTTTTCTACGTGCGTGTTTGTGGCGCGACAAAAAGTGGCGCATCTGGAGCGCACCACTCCCATTGTAACCAAGGCTTCGCTGAGCCGCGCAACTATTTGTAGCGCCACAAACACACTCGGTTAAAAGGTCCTTAATAGGGATGGAAATCTGCATAGCGCAACACAGAATGAGGCTCATATCACATAACATCACAGATTGAAATGGGGTATGTGCACATACAAAGAAAACGACTAAAATAACTAAGAACAAAAACCGGTCCAATAAAGGGACAATTCAGAGGGAAATTTCCCGAAAACCAACACACCCCCCGTAAATAAGCACTGTAACAGACAAGATATACGACCGGATACATCAAAAGAACTCCCGTAATATATAGCACGATCTCACCATTATGATAACAACTGCGGACTGAGAGATGGGCACATACGATGATTTTCACCTATATATTTCAAAAACATTAACACGTAATGGCCAGATAATAGTCAATTATCGTACGTCATAAGAAAAGCTGTAAAAGAACCCCCAAATCAACCTGAGAAATGCCCCAGTGGTGAAAAACGTGTCTGGCGTACTGAAACAAACTACAACAAACACTGGTTGTATTAGATCGGTGAACAGTACCTACCTGTGTGTTCAACATTACAAAAGAATATCAGTCCATACAAAATCCTTATACATCGCTATACATATCTCCAGCTTACCTACATTCCAACGCGAAAAACAAGAGGAAGTCTAGATTGCATTCATAGTGGTATTACTAATGCAGTGAACTGTTACATTTCGACCTTCAGACTTCACTGTTTCCTCTCATTATACGCAGTGCAGGTTTCCTCAATATTTTAGCAAAATTAGTGCTAGAACTCTAAAATCGAGCGTTATCGATTCTATAGCTTTTGCTAAGATTCTGAGAAACTGTTTGGTTTGGGTCATGTAACAAGTGTAAAGACGTATTTAAAATCGTCCGAGTACTTCGGCTTTTTATCCCAAAAGAAATACTCCAACAAAGCTACATACTTATATTTACTCGTAGTTCAACAGTCTACCGTCCAAAACTATGCCATCTTAGCAGTTTTAAATAAAACACTTCTCCCTCACAAACAAACACAAACACACACACACACACACACACACACACACACACACACACACATACACACATTGCAGATACTCGCGTTTATCAGTGCTTCGCTTCAGGTCGTCTGTTTTACGCAATTTATAACACAGCATCACAAGTTGGCATTCGCGAGATATAAATCTAGCCGCAATAACAGACCGAAAGGGCCATAATTTTTACACCATGCGTAGAAATTCCAAATTGCTCCGTTTTGTCCTTTATGCTCACATGAAACATGGCAGATTAATTACTAACAATTGAACGCATTTTCAGCATATTACACCGTACATTTCACGCTATTATACGCTACGGCTGCCCGCTGCGTCACAATGCAAAAAAAATTAACGAGTAAGTTTGAACGCTTTAATTAGAATCGGGAATAAAAAAAAAGAGGAAGTGAAAGAGGACCTGCCGCCTGACAATTTGCAGCGAAGTGAGGTCACACACGCGTTGGACACAATTGAATTAGCATGAGACATCTCGTGAAAGTCAATGAACAAGCTGCGGTTTTTGTAAGCGACCAGAAGGGCAACGATTTTACCAGACGGCTGCATCCATACAGCTTATTTTGGTGGACTTTTATTCGCAACACTCCAGTGATTTACTGTTCTATATTTGGAAAACGTTTCGTATATATCTTCCCCCCCCCCCCCCACTTTGCGCCCGTTTCAAGTATCGTGTATTCGTGTGGGATAATAGCGGACATTTTGTGAGGAAGGCGGAATTTCAAACAATTAATTACACTTACAGAGAACCTGAAAAATCTACATTACTGGACAGTAACGCAACTGACAATTAGTGAATAAATGTACCTTTGCTTTATGCTATTAAACATTTAATGCATTTTATTAACTAAGTCGAGAAACCAGGTCCTTTTGAAACATGATAATCACGTGGTTTGTCAAATATTTCACCGTCCCTGTTACGAAATACCTACGTTCATTACCCACTTCAACAGAGCTTGCCATTGAACCATACATTGAACCGGTTGAATCCAGTCCACAGACTTATATTTCATTACTGTCAGATGTATTTTTACTGTTAGCCATCTACTTCGAGGTCTATCAACTGGTTTTTCCCTTCGGGTTCCCCCAATAAATTGTTACTCCCTTCTCTTCCTTCTGATAAATCTAATAATATTTGTTAAATAATACACGTTGTAATTTCCCTCATCACCGTAGATTTCTCCAGCCTCCTGTTATTGGCTCTCATGTCGAGGTCCCTAAACGTACATGTTTCCTTCTTTTATTACAAAAAAATACGTAAGTTACACTCTTGGATATAAAAAGTCTTACAAACGCAGTTGTAATGTTGCGCACGGAAAGAGAGATATATATTAACGAAGTAGTACAAATTGTCAAAATTTCCTGATCACCGAACCGAAGAGAACGTCTTCGTCATATAATTACATAAAGCACAGAAAATACATTTATGAGTGTCACGCAACGAGACAAATTTCGGCATGAAGAAATGGACAGAATATTTGCGACAAACTTCCAGGCTCGCAAGAAACAGTAAATTTGTCCTCCATACACAAATTTTGTGTGCACAGCAACCAAAAGATTGATGTACGTGTACGTGTCACACTGTAAGAACTGTATTTGGAAGAAGCCAAGTTTTAATATTGGCCAAGATACCAGACACATACTCAGTTTCTTCATTGTCTTCCCCAGTCTTCCTAAGAAAATTCTGGGAGAGTAGGCTACATGGATTGGTCCGGCTCCTTGCCAGTCTTCTCTCATTCATCCTATCATTCGACGCTGCACTACTTCAGGTACTGAGAGTGTCGTAAAATAATTACGAATCAAGCACATGCCTCCATGTCTGCCACATGCATGCCTTCCTTGTTTTCTTACCTCATTTTTTTAATATTCACTTACTGTTCATATAAATCCACTGTCCCAACGCTTATAACAACCATGCTGGAGAACGACAACTTCAAACTGTACTGGAATCGCAGCATTATTACGGACAAAACAATACTTTCCAACCGACCTGACATAACTTTCACGAACAAAGAAAACAAAAAATACCTTTCTAATAGACATAGCTATTCCAAATACACACAATCTGGCCAAAACAATAACCGAAAAACAAAACAAATACCAAGAACTGGCGAACGAAATACGTGATATGTGGAAGCAGGACGCAGTACAAGCGGTCCCGATAGTAATTTCAGCTACGGGAATAATTCCAAAGTCACTGCCACAAAGTTTAAAGCGACTTAACCTGCACCCAAACACATATATACAAATGCAAAAAGTGGTAATTCTTGGCGCATGCTCAATTGTAAGAAATTTCCTAAATTACACATAAGACCACCGAGCCCAATCCTGTTGATGAAGTATCCCAGGATAGGTGAATATTTCCCAGCTAAAGCTGAGAAGTGAGAAATTCGGATAATAATAATAATAATAATAATAATAATAATAATAATTTGTTTCTTTTTCTTTACTAAAGTCTTCACTGTAAAATCAATACTAATAACGTTTTTATTGAACATAATAATACTTCACGCCATGTCTTAAGTTATTTTACCCTTCGTACTCGAGAAAGAAAGCTCGATTTGATCTGCATGTCAAATGGTTACATCGAACCGACACCGACGACTCTCAGGACTATAAGCACCAAAAAATGTAACTATAGATGTACAGCACCAGGTTTCATGCAAACAGCTCCTGATAAGCCTAAACTGACAGGCAAATTGGACGAGTCGTAAACCGACCGCCTCGTATACTTCTGCATAAGTATAAACATCCCGGAACGCAAATGGAGATGAAATGAGCCGAAATGCCTGAATTAATACATGCGTATAAACCGCCTGCGAATCGGACGATTGAGGGTAGATTTCCGACAAGAAGAGGGATATTTATTTTTGCTACTACGTTCGGAGCGGATCTCGGAAGCCCGTAGCTTCCCTGTCAACAGATAAAGCGCTATATACCCCACGGTAAAGCTGTCGAAATTTATCTCTCACCCATACCTAGTACTGAGGTTATAAATGCACGGAATTATCCCTTTACTTGCCCCCATACAGTTCAGAGACTGGGACTGAAATATTTTCAATGTACGTCACAATGAGATGGAAAGACCAAGTTAGGATATAAATGAACTTCTGAAGCAGATAAGTAGCTTCAAAACGCTCACACTTGTTGAGGAAGAGCAAGAAGAATTACATAATATTTTAGCGTCGAAAGAGCCCCGCGTGCTGCTGTCTGAAAAGTAGCCGCCCTAGAGTTCAGAGATCTAGTCGAATAAATTTTAAACGCAAGGTTTGACAACTATATTCATAAAATTAACCATTTAAAGACGAAGCGTATCTGTTTTATATAAGGACTCAGTGCGTACCACGCTGTAAACACTCTCCACTTCGGTTATAAAAACCAGTCTCTTAATGTTTTATAAGGCAAAAGTTGCTGTTTGTTCTGAGATCCGTACAAACCACATAAACGCAATGTGGGCACCACGTAGAATTTTTTAATGTTAAACCGGGTAGTACGTAAAGTTACCGCTAGGCTTTAAAACGTTAACATACTAAGTGTCATCAAAAACTGTAGTATTATTTCCTTTAACCAGTTCATATTAAAACTGCTGAAATCTGAGCTCTGAGCCGCGCTAATGAAAAACAACGAGGTAGGAGTAAGTCACCACCAAGCACAAAAAATAATCATCATCTTCATCTTCATCACAGGGTTGCACAAGAAGCCTTAAGGCTGCGGTATGTCCGTAGCTTCTGCTGGGGGGGCCCTTCTCTGTTATTAAAAAGTCACCACCAAATTTGGTCTCATGGATATACTGTTTATATCAGCCAGTTTCCAGAGGCAATCCTGTATGTGTCATGCACAGTGGATATGTCTTAAGATGTTAAGAATATTTTCTATTTCAGATCACAAATAATTTTTACTCTGACAACTGAGAGTTACGGCAAGGATATCTGCTTTGTGGTGAGGTTTTCTGCGAAAACATACTCTGGCGGAAGAGACAGACATTTTTCCCCTTCAAGCCGGGCGTAGCCATAACTTCAATCCACGGCCGCCTGTATAAAAAAAACTCGTTGTACAATTGCATAAGATGGCTTTAGTTCCACAACTCTCAGAAATAAAAAAAGTGCGAGGCGTCAGACGATTTGCATGACAAAGTCAGCTTCTCTTCTCTCGGTTTCGCACACGCAGTATTTTTGTGTAATATCTTTACAAAGGTAACACGGCTTCAAATATATTACCACGTAAATTAAAACTGTGCAGTGTACGTCCAAACTGCCCTTCGGCCATACCCAGTGGCAACTAGTTTCTAGCTGAATGCCGGTCTAAAGTCCTCGCTGCAGGCATGGGCGACTGAGAAATCCAATATTAATGACCTAGGCACTTCACTGAGTAATTCAATAATGTAAATTTCTAAAACTTTAGAACGCCTATAACAAAGTTTCTTATGTTGGTGAGATATACCAGGTATAATATAAAAAGGCGTACGCTATATATAAGAACAGCATAAAAACTGCACACAAATTCCTGGCTGAAAGCCATAAACTAAGGGGTTACTAAATTGCTGCACTGTGGTGCTGGCAAGTAGGACCATTTGACCGTATAGTCGATAAGAACTCCACTAGTGCGAGACACTGTAAGTGGTCTATGGCGAGAGAGACAGTACACTCTTAAAATATAGGGACAACGTGCTTGCCAAGTTGATTAAGTTTAATAAATACAGGCCAACTTCCAAACAAAAGTACGGACTGGCGCAGTTGGTTGAGGCACCGCGCTACAAGCCAAAAGGTCGCGGATTCGATTCCCGATGGTGTCATTAGAATTTTTCATTGACATAATCCTTCCGGCCACACTACGGCCCTGTCGTCGACTCAGCCTCTAACAGAAATGAGTACCAGGAATCTTGCCTGGGGGTAAAGGCAGCCGGTGCGTAGGGCTGACAAACCTACCACCTTCATGTGCCAATTGTCTTGAAATCTGGAAGCCTCATTCTCCTGGAAACCTCAGGACCTTTCTAGGCCCGTACAGGGATTGCTTGCTTTACTTCCAAACAAAAAGCATTCCACATGAGTTAACAAAATGCAATCACTTTAAAAATGACGTCAGAAGAAAGATGGTGGGAAACCTTATATGCACACACTACATACGTCTAAATAAATATTTCCCACAAGTGAAAACATGGACGCATACCTCTGTCGTAAATGGAACTGCACTGGCCGAGATGTCCTGGCCCATATTCCAAGGCATTATGCGGACATTTTCTTCAACAAATTGAAAACAATCACGAAAACCTCTGTCAATATATTCGGCATGGTGCCCGAGATTCGAACCGGATACCTCCAGAATACAACTCAGGCTCTTCACGTGCCTGGTTAGCATATAAGTCTAATTACACAACACAAGTATTAACGAAGCATTGTACTTAGGTAATTAAAGTTTATGTTACAATTACGTTGTTGTTTTTCCTTATTATTTCTTTTACAAGCAGTAATATTCGCAGAAAAGAACCAACCCCTCGGTAGGTTCACTTCACTGTGGGTAGCAGTAGCCTGGCGACAGGGTCTACTGCGGGGGGGGGGGGGGTCTGCAATCGAGACTTCCAAACCAGAATAGCAGCCGTTCACAAAAGACAAGAAGGAAGATTCTTTCACATGCACCGATTAAAGTTGCAGACAAATCTTGTTGTGGCTGTTCAGGCTTCTAGAGTAATACTGGTACAGCGACCTGACAAAACAGGAGAGACAGTACAGGGGAAGAGGGGAAGCGACAGTCTGGAGCAGCGTGTACTAACACAGTTTCTTGGGCTTTCGTGTCACGAGAAAATTAATTTATTCCGTTGCTTATTTTTTCATGTCGTCACCAGTGAGCATTCTGTATGCTTCCCTTATTCCTTCATTATTGAATATAGCAGGTCTACTATTTGGTTTCATTGTCTGTGATTTCTGTACCCAAAACACTTTACAGTATCCACTCTGAAGCCACGTATCTTTGCCGTGTAGCAGGCCAGCTCTGCCTTTTCAAAGTTCGCAATTCATAGCTACCTCTTGACGCACAATTTCTGCCACTTTACAAAACACTAATCACCAACAAATGCACTAAGAGAGTTTTATCATCAATTGTAACACACTACTACATGTTTCGACCCTGCTGGGTCATCTTCAGGGAGAACTTTTTGTAATCGTTACACTAAGGTTGCACTTTATAGTTGAGTGAGAATGTGCTGTTGACTGTGTACTGTGTACTGGAGGCGTGAACTCTCTGCGGTCGCGGCCTGCAGGCCGGAACCGCAGAGAGTTCACGCCTCCAAAAACAACGCAGTACACAGTCAACAGCACATTCTCAGTCAACTATAAAGTGCAACCTTAGTGTAACGATTACAAAAAGTTCTCCCTGAAGATGACCCAGCAGGGTCGAAACATGTAGTAGTGTGTTACGATTGATGATAAAACTCTCTTAGTGCATTTGTTGGTGATTAGCGTTTTTGTATAATATAGTGCACGGACATGGAACACATTAAATTTCTGCCACTTTATTTTGCATTTGCAGGCTACAGTCTATTGCTCCTACACCACCCAATAGTCCTGTATTCATTAGTTCCAGACACTTGAGCAACATTTATGAAATTCATCAGATATGACGCCTTTATAAACTCCGTAGAATTCAGTGTGTTTTCTGCCCTTGCAATGCTGTGAAACAATCGTCTCTTCTTTCAACATATGATTGTACAAATCGTAGTCTTTTATTGGAGTATTCCCTATCAATGCTGTACTAAGCCTGGCACAGGAAACTGAAACATTTTCCACTATTACTATTATTATTATTATTATTATTGTTGTTGTTATTAGTAGTAGTATATAACTGTCATCATTGTACCAGTAGGAGTAAGAAATAAATTTATAACAGCGCTACTATTAGGATTGAATAATTTCGCGAAACACTTCTGACCAGCTGACTGTATTTTGCCGATTTCTGCTGTAAACAAGAGTTCTGCCGCAAATTGCTGTTTCTTTATACGTGACATCACGTAGCCTGTTACCAAGTTTCGGAGGAACCTACTGATTCCATCTTTAGGATAAAAGACGGAAGCAGCACGCTCCTCCTAAACGTTGACAGCTTTCTGCCAGGCCACACGGTGTCATATTCGAGAATACAGTAATCTTCTTATTTACCTCACTGAGAACCGCCACTCTCTCACAAGCATGTATTTCTCAGCTCGTTATGGCCATAAGCGATCACAAAATTGTGACTTACCGGAAGTGAACGTTGAGGACGAAGACGGTGATGGAGATGGACAGCGTGACTAGTATCATGGTGAAGAGCAGGTACTTGCCCAGGAGTGGCACAGCTAGAGAGGTGGGTGGGATGATCTCTGCGAGCAGCAGGAAGAAGACCGTGAGAGAAAGCAAGATAGACACACACAGCGACACCTTCTCGCCCGAGTCAGAAGGCAAGTAGAACACCAGCACTGTGAGGAACGTGATTCCGACGCAGGGGATGATGAGATTCACAGTGTAGAACAGCGTCTTTCTTCGCATCGTCAGGTTGAACGTTATATCTGCAGTCACAATGACATAACCGTTACTTTTACCACTCATAGCAACATCGCTGAAACCTGGCAGCTAAGCTGCGCTAAAGGGGAAGGAAGCTTGCGACCCAGGAACACGTCACCACCGGTTTTAATTTTAAGCTCATCGTGTTTATATGTGCCAAGTTCGAGCTGCAGACCAGTAGAGAATACTGATTATAAAAAGGAACTCGAATTCTTTAGTACAGTATAATTGGGTAAAATGAGACTAAGCTACTGGCTGCACGACCAAAGAATCAGGATTCGATTCACAGCATGGCAATGAACTGTTGTCTTCTCCAGATTATCCAAATCGGCTCTAGGACTAACTCAGGCTCCGAGATAAAACGGCCGTAATGTAAAACTGGCCATTCAAATCTAGTGGCGAGGTTACGACAGCCTGGAACCTCTTCCTTAACTCCCACATGCCTATAAGGCGTGATACTTAATTCAGGACAGGGAAGGCTTTGACATTAACCCTTTAAAGACGAAGCGTATCTGTTTTATATAAGGACTCAGTGCGTACCGCGCTGTAAACACTCTCCACTTCGGTTATAAAAACCAGTCTCTTAATGTTTTATAAGGCAAAAGTTGCTGTTTGTTCTGAAATCCGTACAAAACACATAAACGCAATGTGGGCGCCACGTAGAACTTTTTAATGCTAAACCTGGTGGTACGTAAAGTTACCGCTAGGCTTTAAAAGGTTAAAGTGAGTGTAATGAAAAGAAAAGAACTAGCAAGGCCATCAGTCTTAATAGTGCCAATATTAATACAATTATTAAAGGCAGACAAAGATGAACACGTACAGACTTCCACATCAGTACACACAACAAAACGTCTTATCACGCAAGAAATACGAGCATATAGTCGTCGTGAAAGCCTGAAATCATCTACTTGTACAACACAACACTTATAGGACTGGAAGCGTGTACAATAGTACAGTGGGCTTCATGATTTCGGTTTGGAATTCTTTTGTCGTATAGTATACGGCCACAGTACTTCCACAGTAAAGAATGTCTGACCCTTTGATCACTGTCTGTGAGCTCATGTAGTATGTTTTCCTACAGGCAGAGCCATAGTGAAATCAAAACCACTAAGTCTGTAACATAAAACAAAATAATTATTTTGGCACAGACTGTACTGAACGTATATTTGGATTCATTCCCGTGGGAGATTCAATGTGGAGCTGAACTCTGTAATCTGAGAGACTGGGATTAAACACCACATAAGCAGAGCTACATGTTATTGAAGGACATTTAATGTGCAAGACCATGAACCGCAACCATTACATGCACTCACGTAACACACGGACCATGTATGATCGACAGTCCAGGCAAACAATATCTCCCCACCGGAATCCCATAGGAGAGTACCGATTAAATATTTGGAGGCATGTACTGAATTATGACTGTCCCATCCTGGCAATTTTCGCGTTATTTACTCTCGTGGGCATAGGGTCCACAAAACCAATTTTTGTAACGAAAACTTCTGCACAACGTAGAAAGTTCGTCTACTAACGGACAAACACGTCCTAGTTCAATAAATTGCACCTTCCAGTACACATTTCATGAACAGGTAGGCCTAAAGGTACACAAACTGTATTATTTATTTATTTAAGTTCACTTGACTGTATAGTATCAAGTGTATAGAATTCTTATCGTTGCCTTTCGAAGCCTAAAGCCTTGCTCTAAAAAGTTCGGGAAAACCAATTTATGGCTTTGAAGCTAACGTCACGTCAGTCAGCACAAGAGAATACGATCTCAACAGGCAGCAAAGCAGCTGATATTAAGACTCTGAGACAAGCGTAATTTCAACAACTACATTCAGTAATTGAATAATCAACTCAAGCTTAATTCAGACAATGAGCTTAAAGAACCCAGATCCATCAAATCATACCAATTAGTTTAATGTCAGTACGTATTTACACAGCTTAATTTGTCGCATTGTTGCCTTCCTTTACAGCATCTACCAAGAGCAGGACAGCTTCAAACATGTTACTAGCTTGTTTACCCAGTAACATACTCCAGCTGCATACTCAACTAACTGTTAAATCATTCGTGTAAACACTGCTATAGGCAAACGTGTCGCGTTAGTCACTGCAGGCTAGTTAATGTTTAGACGCTTCATGAGACGACATTTTAAATTCTGTGATATCCGTACCTACAGACGACAAATATTGGGAATTCTGTAACATCCTGCAGTGCAGACTGGGATGCAGGCACTTGTTCAGATGGTAGGTATAATTTGGAAACAGCATATGGACAAAGTAGGAAATCCACGTCGGTCCCACTTTGTCTGTCGTCGAAGCACCAACCTTGGTTACGGAAGCAATACATCAATTATTTTCTTCATTTTCATAGCAATACATTCTAATCAAGGCTATGGTCTTATGGTATGTGACCCCGTGTGATCTGCTAGAAAAGTACATTCACAGTAGCAAGACGGAAAAATTAGACTCCTCCGAAACATCGATAGATATCTACCAGATTTCACGGCGCCATATCCCAGGAACGCCGTAATCTTATTATTCACGGCCGTAACGACTTTAAAACTCAGAGTATGTTCAAATTACTGATGTATTTAGCCCAGGATGCTAGGATTAATGTCAAATTCTTCACCTTTTATCCTCATTAATACTTTTTTTATCAGTAGTAAAGACCTGGCAGAATTGATTATGTGCAGGTGACGTGTATTTGTGGTGACAATGAACGCCCATCCGAGAATGTTTAGTCAAACCACGTAATTTCCGTCTATCGAGGAACAAAGCACGTGCTAAATGGCGCATGACGACCGTATGCTACATGCAATACTACATTACTGTCGCGACGAGACTGATCAAACTGTATGTAAACAGATGGTAACTACTGCTGTTGTCTCTGCCGAAAATGAAACCACGATTTCTCAGTCGACTAGCCAGTAGCCTGGTCACTCTACTGACTGTGGCCTGCGGATATAACTTCAGGCGTTTATGAAGCAAGGTACTCAGTATTTCATTCTGTAACTGTAAATAAAACTTCGTACTTTAGCGGCATAGCTCAGTCTTTAGGTGCACTCGCAATATTGCGAAAAGCGACAATTAGATTCGTCACGTCTGTATGTCCGTCTTTCCGCATGGATCAACTCGGCTTCCACTGGATGAATTTTCAAGAAATTTTATATGTGAGATTTTTTTTTAATCTGTCCAAAAAATTCAAGTTTCATTAAAATCTGACAAGAATAACGGGCCCTATACATGAAGACCTATGTATGTTTATGATATTTCGCTCAATTCTTCTCAAAATGAAAAATATTCAGACAAATTTGCAGAGAAAATCGAAGCACACATTTTATTTCCAACAATTTTTTTTTTTCGAAAACTGTGCCGTTTACGATACATAATGTGGAAAACATGGTACGGCCACACAGGCCACAGGTGACAATATAACACGGTGCAGAAAAGGTGCGAATTGCATGCGGGATGAATAAGGCAAAGATCCAGAGATACTCATAACATGTACTATTTCTTATTATCAAGAGAAGTACGAAATATTTTGTAGATCGACAACAGCGCACAGACAAACACGTGTTGCATTTTCACGGCAACACTGAATATATTTATGTTGTTGACAGCTACACCTATGCCAGCAAAAATTAAATGGAATGTCTTGTTGCGTTTCCATGGCAAAAGTGTTTACACGAATGTGCCACAATGTAACGTAAACGCCGGTAAACAATTACCACACGCCGCGTAACTTCCCAGAAGAGCGCAGATCTCATTTTCTATCTTGTTAGTCGATAATTTTAACAAGACGAACTTAACTGTGCAATTCTGTCATGTTGACCAAATTTGAAAAATTATATAAATATTATATAATTAATTAATTATATAAATTATATAAATCGCATGGCCCTTGGGTGATCGGTGCAACTTACTGCTCTAAAGGAGACAGTATGTTTTCCCAAGATGTCTGTACCTGTCTACCAGAACCCCACGCTATCATAACCCGGGACACTTCGAGCCTTCAAGTGATTCTCACATAACATTAGCCTAAATTTTACCACAGGTCCTAAGTGCCTTCGACGTCAGAGGTCCCTCATGTGTCATGACCTCAGATGGCCATTGTCCGAGGTGACGTCAAGTACCTGTCACACCATATGATCCTCCAGTGTGTTACACGTCACTGGCTGGACTGGTCCACGCTTCAGCGGTCCCAGCTCTAATGCACACCAAAGCGAACTGACCAAACCTAATACAACCCACAATTCGAAAGGCCTAATTTAATTCCACGTGATACATTACATGCCTCACAACACTGCAGCCTTGAATGATATATATCTCTACTGGGAGAGATAATAAAGCACAAGCACTTCAAGTCTAGGCATCTGGACTCCCTAGAGTTAAGCTGCTTGTGACCTAGTGGAATCAGAATCACGCAAGAAAATTTATACACGAAATAAAACTCACAAAACTTTTAAATCAATTACTGTTACATTCAGTGTCGTAACAAGAATTCAAGATACTCGAAGAATTCGCATTCAAATATCTAATCAGGTATTAAACGTCCACACTGTTCTCTAATAAACCTAGATTAACGTAACCTACATATCTCACACATCACCAACTGTCCGGATATTACACGAAGAATTCTGAACAAAAATACACACACCCCGCCTCTACTGTTCCAACTAAATTTCCTACAAACTGACACTGTTTGACTTACATGCTTTTAATATATACGATACACAGCTACACCCAACTATCGACATATATATATATATATATATATATATATATATGACTATTATATTCACCCTAGTTGAAAGCTTTTGTACTTTTACAATCCCGTTAGAACCAAACATCATGAACCTGAGATCTGAAACTAATAAACTGCAGTTGTAAGTTAACTTTTTTGCTTTCTTATGTGCAACCTGGTGACGATTATTTAATTTAGCCGAAACATGTAGCTGTTTTTAAATTTATTAATAACATACGTTTTGTTTTACGGAGTGTATTCTGGTTTTATTCTGGTATTGAAAACGTAATGGTCATCGATTACTTTACGATTATCTACAGATTGTTAATTTGCGAGTTTAATATTCGTGTTGCATTTGTGTAGTTTATAGCTTAACACCGATCATACTGTGTCGGCACGTAGCCTAACGGATGTCTGTGTACAGTGTGGTTACCAAGAACACCAGTTAGCATATAACGGACGAACTCGAACTCGCAGAGTTCATACACGTGTTCCCGTGAATCGAGCAAAGGTTTTTTGCGTATTTCATTTCGTGATCCAGTTGATAATGAAACCAGCTCGTTAGCAAACTCAATTAACGCTTTCAATTTATCTGTAACTGGATTTTAAAATACAAACCAGAATTTACTGAGGTTTGTAGGCCCCAAAACATACAGAAATAAATTGTACAAGAACATATAAAATCACCCCTGGGTTCCCTCAGTGATGTTCAAAAAAGAAAGTGGAATCCATCCTGAATCCTGCAATTCTGCCTTTCCGGAATTTCCACATTTAAAAGCTCGAACATACGACGCAATGTCGTCTAGACTCTTACTATTATACCATGTTACTAATATTACTATTGGCAGTTATTTAGCGACACTTCGTCACCTGCACAGGAGTAATTCCTAACGATGAATAAGGAGAGATAAAAAGAGATTTGGTTACGGTCTGCGGTAACTAGGGCACTGTATCAACATTTTGGTAGAAAGCCTGACAGAAATACAGAAACAGTTTGCTGAGGTAGCAAATTCGACATCATAACAACTCGATTAGAAAGCGTAAGTATCAAAGACTAATTGGTCATATTATTACACGTCCTGGCACCAAGAAACACAATCCTATCTGATGATTCCCTGAATTCCTACAAGATTCGTAGCAGAGTAATTTGACAACTGAAGCACATTTTAATACACATATAAATTAAGTTAAGCCGCAGAAACCGCTTTAGTGGAATACACCAAACTCACTCCTTACGGAGCTTTAAATTTAATTGGCACTGTTGTTCGTTTGCTGAAGGAGAAAAAACGTTGCCAATCTTTGAAACCCTTATTCCACTAGGTCTATGAACTTCGCACTACATAGCATGAGAAATTTGTCCCTCTTGTATTGCCTTCAATGTTATCCGGATCGAAAATGTTCCAGATGAAATATTTAGAGTCCAATGCCATTGACGATTCGTGGTTCATACAAATTTTATTAATCGTTTTGAGAAAACGTAACATTCTATTTATATTTTAAATAATGAAGTAGATAACTAAACAGATATAAATAAAAATTTAACTTGCGTACTTTAGAATACGATCCAAATAAGAAATTCCATCGAGGTCCGTTCCGGAGACTGATCAAGCGGGATCTGTCTCCCATCCATGCATTTTCTTCGCACAAAGCAAAGCAAACACAATAATACAAGTGATGCTTCATTCAGTTCAGTAAACCCACAGTATTATCGTCACGTTTTGACTTAAACCTGTCGTCCTTACTTTGTATTTAAAATTTAAATAATATTTTTTTGTTCTCATATGCATTACATGGTTGAAGGTCGATCATAAAGCTCGCCCGGTCTTATGCGGGTTCTCTCTTCTACATATCGAAAGACAGGATTGCAGATTCTGATCTCAATTGAAGCATGAATATATATCCGCAATTATTCTCTTTGTCTTGTCATTTGTAGGTACATGTCTTGCAATGGGACGGTCTTCGTCCAAGGGGTCCTAAGAAAAGCGTACAAAATATTACGAAACCCAGAAAATGGATGGCATTGAGACAAATTGTTCTCAAGTGCCACAGAATAAACACACATGAAAAATCAGAAGAAGAAGAAGAAGAAGACACGTGGACTCTCATGTCATAATCTACCATAATTAAGTGGTGGTATCGGTAAACACCCCTGAACGTCTTACCTGAGTAAGGCTCAGTACAGCATGGGTAATATTCCTCGTTTCTCCTGGCAGGTACAGCCAGAATGTCCCACTCCACAGACAAGTAAAACTCGCTCAGATCTATCCCAGCACTCACGAGGTTGCTTCCTGGTACTTGATCCATGTGCTTCAAATCAACCTGCAAAGTACGACAAATTCCACACAATCAAGGTAGTATAAGAAGCGCACAGTACGAGATCTGACAAGACTGACTGCGTAACAAAAATGTACATTGCAGTAATATCTAATAAGTGAGATCACCTTCAAAGGAGCAGCCCTCAGACTTCTTGTACGCATCCCAGCATTTCTGCCACATCTAGAAATATGGCTAAAAATAATTAGCCGAATAACCTTTCAATATTGTCATAACATTTCTCCAAATAGCTTCAACAAATTTAAAACTGGAAAAAAATAATGGCAAGAATTAAGCTAACACGTTGGATTTCTAAGCTATCGTTCATTTCTTGCGAAAATATCCGTTAAGTCAAACAAGTGTGAGAAAGAGCGCAAGGGTTATGGAACGAAATATTTGTGGTATCTTTTAATGAAATTTTCCAGCATTTATGTAGATGTACTTGGGGAAAAAAAAAAAAGCCAGATTCTGTCAGCACTCCCAGTTTCTGGGATTCGAACCACACCTCTCCCAACTACAAAACACATGCTAATTCCTGAACGCGTGGAGAAGCAAACTGTAGGCAGGACAGAGGTACAACAAGAGCGTGTCTTCATTATGACACCCCTCTAGTCTTCGAAAATGCCTCTTAGCGTTTACTGTAATGTGAAATATAAAGCACATTTTGCGTAAATATTACGTATTTCTCACTCAGAAACCTGAGAAAATTAAACAAATGTGATACCGATCATTGTTCCTTATAATGTGTAAGTTCGTAATCAGTGCGACTTACCCTGCTCTTATTCATTAGTTACTAACATCGTAAGGTGAATCAAACCCGAAACTGCAAAATTACTTTGTGTAACTAAGGAAGCTGTCTTTGCCACTACGAAAAACTATGACTTGTTAAGAAGATTCTCTGTCCATTTCAGATATAAAATCCACTGGCCATGACCATTTCGTACTAAATATTACAAACATAAATGTAACTGGCTTACACCAATACATAATTGGTAGAAATGTAGGTTCTGTAACAATGTCACAGGATTTACCAGACGACATAACATTCCTGATTACAGTCATGATAGTGGTACTCTCAGTGGTAGTAGCTAGTTCAAGGCAATTAATTTCAGGTAATCCACACGGGAACAATTTTTCTACATGCGCAATTCGTGGCCCATGTAACCCACATTTTGCCAATTACCTCTCATAGGTTAGCCAGAGGTAACAAGTCTGATGGGGTCGGAATTTAATTGCGTGAATATTTCGTATTTTTATCACTAACATTGTGTTTTAAAATCAATCATGGATTATTCCTTCCCGGCATTTAATTCCTTTTTAAGGATGTCACTTAACGACACCGTCAGTTGCTAATATAATATAGCGTCGGTCACAGAAGAATAAGTGATGCTGACAAGGGAACACAGAAGCACTCGGAGCATAACCTGTCCCAGTGTCATGTTGCCCATCACAAATACCCTAAAGATTAACCTGGTATTGAACCCGGGCCTCCGCGGTGAGGGACCGGGGACTAGCTGGCTGAACCATGGCACGGCCTCCCCTGGGTTTCATTTTAAAAAAGTGGATTTGCCCAGCCTGAATACTACTTCACTGACAGAAATATATGCCAGCTACAGAAAAGGACGCCCTCCAGCGAGCACACTCCTCACCTGAATACCATTGTAGGTCCATGAGCCAAATTTCATGATGCAGCTCTGCTCATCAAATGGAAAATACTCAACATTAATCTCACAGGAGGACTTGTAGATAGCTGGAGGTTTCCAGAACACTTCTCCGTTGTATTTGAGCGTCGCCTTTGTCATCAGTGTCACCTCGTAGTTTCCGTCCGCGCTGAAAACAAACATCACCTTAAGCTCAAGCTGAACTTGTTACTTGACAATGAATTTAACCGAAGACAAATTAGAAGTTGGAAGATCCTAAATTTTATGAAAAATAATGCCAAAACTGTCTCTGGATGTTCTCCTGAGCTACTACTCGTATCATCAGTCTTCCATTCTCATGGCCAGTTGCATAAATTTTGTCTTAATATTGACGTTTTTTCTTCTATCCCTTGGTCTTCCACATAGCCACTTTTCACTTTTTTCATGTAAATTCTATATGTATTTCTTATTCAACAGCCACTTTCCCACTTTAATATCATGACCATCACCGACTCTCCTGACCGAAGATTTTCGAGTATTCCTCACTGTCTCAAAGTGAATGCTGGAATGGTCGCCTAAAATCTACAACAACCGCTTCCTCTCCGATCCTCCAAGTTCACAGAACGTAATCATTGTCTCATATCTTTGACGTTAAATAACCGATGCTAAGAAAATGTGACGGTAATCAACCTACGAACTATCCATTTCAACTAAACTAATGGTACATTAAAATCACAAAACTTCCTTCTATTTCAGATCCATCATTCTATCTGGAATGCTGATACTGTCCTACGGATATCTTATTTGGTCATTCATGTGTGGCTGAATCAAAGAGTAACCGGGATGTATGTAACTCCACTGAGCACAGTCTTTCTTGAGAAGCTAACAGTTCGTGGAACTAATCGCAATATAGTTTTAAAGCAATGCAATATTATTTAAGCCTGTGCAACAGCAGAATTTTTCCAAATAATCGCCCATATTTTCAACGCATTTAGTGCACGGGGACATAAGGTTTCATATGCACAATTATCAGTATAGCCAAAGCAACAAGGTTTTAAAAAACCCCGTTCTCTGGGTACTTTCTAAATCGCCCACTTAATTTATGGTTATACCTCAATGGAAAATGTCATGAACCTGCCTGTTATTCAAGGTAAAAATTTTCAATTCCTCAAAGAAGAAATCAGTCACGACCAATACTTGGTCGTGACTGATTTCCTCTTTGAGGAATTGAAAATTTGTACCTTGTATATACACACCAACTGGGATGTTCAACATCAAACCTGCCTGTTATTATTGATAATGCAACCTAAAGCACATTCCGTTTAATGTAAAACTCCCTCTATGCAAACACTGAAAAATCCTTAATAATAATAATAATAATAATAATAATAATAATAATAATAATTCGGAATCAAATCTGCCTACTGAGTCTACAGCATTCGAGGAGTGAAAGGAGAGAATGGCAACAGTAACACAGCACCTGCCCCAATACCACTTTATACACAAACCTCATATGGACTGCATCTGGACTGTGCCTATCCCTCAGCTGTTGATATACGCGTAAATGTAACGGAAATTACTACTGCATAACAAATCCTGTTTCTTCTCCTCGAATCTCTGCTCGGTCAACTGTCCTAGTGTGGTTATGTATAATGCCTTATGGCTACATCCAACCATTATCTGAAAATATCACCAGACAAGATGCTCCACATGGTGCTTCAGAATGTTGTCCAAACCTGTTGATTCCAGGACAAAAATTATTTTGCATCTTCAGTAATATCCATATGGTGAAGATAAGTGTACATTTTTTCTTTGAATGCCATGACGACGTATGGGAAAGTGGAAGTATAGCTCCACTCATTCTTAACCTTTATATTAGATGGGGAGGTGAGAGGTCAGCTTCAAGACTTGACAGCTTTAAGTAAGGGGAAAGTGCGGGCCATTTAATAGAAGGCGTTTTGGGCCCCAGAGCTGGTCTGAACGCTTTGCAGGAGAGAGGGGTCTACTTCCCCTGTCCGGAATCGAACCACAATTACACGGTCGTCCAGCCCGTAGCCTGGTCACTATAGTGACTGAGCTATCCCGGCTCCCCGTATCAGCTGGGTAACAATGACGGTGCATATACAATGTGGCATGCATGAGACAGGTTACAAAATACATGCAGAATTCTGTTCAGAAAATCTGAAAGTATGACACTACATATGAGGGTTAGGCATATAAGTTTGGATAATATTAAAATGTATGCCAGAGAAAGTGGGTGTGATGATGTAGATTGGATTCAACTGGCTCAGAATATGGACCCCCTTTTGGCTGTTGTAAACACGATAATGATAGCTCGGGTTCCAAAAAATGGCTCATTTCCTGCCCACCTGAATGATTATTGCCTTCACAGGAAGGAAATTTGGGACCCAGTTGAGATCTGCGCCCTTCTGGGATATTACACCGCGCCGACGCTGCGTAATATCTCAGAAGGGCGCAGATCTGTTCAACATCGCGGGAAAACCTGAAATCACGGGGTTGTGACCCCATCATTTAAATGAAGATTTAAGCCTTCTGGGATGTTGCTGCAGGTCGACAGGTAAACAATGACCGACGTTTCGAAGGATGGTAGTGCCTTAACCTTTTAAAACCTAGCGGTAACTTTACGTACCACCAGATTTAACATTAAAAATTCTACGTGGTGCCCACATTGCGTTTATGTGTTTTGTACGGATCTCAGCACAAACAGCAACTTTTGCCTTATAAAACATTAAGAGACTGGTTTTTATAACGAAAGTGGAGTGTTTACAGCGCGGTACGCACTGAGTCCTTATATAAAACAGATACGCTTCGTCTTTAAAGGGTTAATCTTCAGTGTCAACCGACACTTTACTACTCGACACGGCACAAAATCCCAACAAATTTGAATCTTCAGCAACACCGCTATGATAACCTCAAGTCTTGTCTCGCTCGCTTATTTAGTAAATCATCCAGCCAGTCAGTGAGTTCACTCTATTTGTTTTTTCAGTAAACTGGTCACTTGGCCAGGTGCTTTGTTAGCCGGTCATCACTTTTCTGTGCCACTTAGTAGCGCTAGGAAGCGACTTAAAGCTGCAACCTACTTGTTATACAGCACAATGTCGGGCAACCAAATGTGTTCAGATGGGACGTACAGCGTCTCCACCCCACCGTACTCTTCCGGGTCCCAGCGAAGTTTGTAATCGACCCATTTCTGAAACATAAGCACGACACGTTATAGCAGTTACATTCAATAAATAAGCTGTTATTGTATCAATGTTTTTAAATTTAACGCACCCAATAATGGATGTCGTTTGCAGTGAAGTAAAGAGAAACTGATAACAATGAAACTCTAATACGGTCTCACATTCCAGATGAGAAGGCGAAATGTGTCCCTGCCTATGAACGGCAGGACAAGGCTGAATGGCGTAACTTATTTTCAAAATTATCAACTGCGAATATGTTTTATTGAAACAAAACACAAAGAGGTGGCGAGAACAATTCGTAGAGGGTTACACATAAATGAAGACATAGCATACAAGGCAATAACGGGCTGTAATAAGACCATATGATTAAAAAGTTTTGCCAAGTTTTTGTACACAGTAAAAGCCAAGTGGGAGAATGAAGTGACAAAAACGGTGGGAGGCCTAGGTGAAATGAGGGAAAGGGAACTGCAAATAGAAATCTATTACTATTTGTATATACAAACATAGATGAGATTGACGTCTAAGATAAGACAGTAATGAGTGTAGACAAGTTGTAGCCATTAGTATTGAAAATAATCGATGTATACTGGCAGAACCCAGTGTTACCAGTTACATCCAAAGATATAAACCTAGCTCAACTAATAAATTTGAATTTGAACTTTAAAAATGTTAAATTTGAACTACTACAAACAGTCGTCATAAGTTCATAATTGTTAGTTACATAATAAGTCCCACATGCGCGTCTAGCAGGCTTCCTGTCTAAGTGTTATTTAAGATTTGACACTCTCCTAGTTGACACGACTTCTTCGGATTTATGGGATGTGACTCTGTATAATTTGGAAGTTTAAATTATCGTAAATAGTGTAAATATATCAGTTAGGAGAGAAGCTCATCGCCGCTTTGGTTTTGTCATTTTCTTATCTCGTAACAGGATATACTTCAGGTTAGAAGTAACATGATGCTCACCTGCTGCACCCACAAATTGGTCGTCATAACTTGATTCTTCAAATTCTGAAATGCAAAATAAAAATGCTTATTTTTTATAATCCTCTTAAAAGTATCACAGGGGATAATAAGGTCCCTGATGCAATGACACAGGCTGTAAGGATGGCATTAACACTTTTCTCTCCATTTGCAACTGAACCAGCTTGACTTTTTCCTCATACAGATAAAATTACCTGCATGTGATTTGCACTATATAAAATCCAGACCAATCGGTGGCGTTGTAACTCCTTGTCGCATCAAGCTAACCCTAATCACTGAAAGCTTTCAAGAATATAAAAAATAAACGATAAATTCTCTACGAAAGCCCTTTACCTGGCCATAGAAATAACTTCTGATTTTCATAGTGACAGCTGTGGAGGAAGGTTCATGAAGTTTTACACTAGTTTTTGTCCGTCATTTTCATATCTTCGTTGAAAAATTGACGGAAACCATTTTTTTATATCTTATAAAATTGTTGCACTTTCACGGACTGTCATCCCCAAAAACAGCACATAATCTGTATAATATAAATTACAATTTAGCTTTATTATTCAAGTGACAATTAACGAGACCGGCCTTTCAATTTCTTATATGAATTCCCCCTTAGAACTTCCCCGTTTAAATAATGCGTCAATGTCCGTTTTGGAAAATTTTAAGTTGCACTTCATTTGTTGACAGGAGTGGTTCATTCCCTGCATGCCTTAAAGGCTTTATCCACATCTTCTTCTTGTGTCCAGTTACCACAGTATGTTTCAGTTATCCACTAAGACTTATAATAGTTTACAGCGTACTCCAAAATCGTACTGGTACTCACAAAAACGTCCAGAAAGTACAATTAAAGAAAGCCGCTCTCCTTCAGTAATATTGGCGACTAACCTCAATGTGTTTGTCTAACAGTAAATATAATTGTACGAAAGTGCACATAGTTGTAATTTTCTATTCTCGTTATTCTTATAAGGTATTAAATACTTTTTTACCTCACGTAAATAATACCCTTATCAAGAAGGCCAAAAATGACACAAAACTACCTGATTTCGTTATTTCCAGGTTATGCACGATCATAACCATTGGAGCACCGGCCCGTAACTAGTGCAAATTTAATATGACAGTCAGTATCTAACAGAGCCACCATATGACAATATCATTTTTGTAGTCACAATAAACTACGATGTAGACTCCAAAGCGATATAAGCATCTCTACGCTAGAAACGTACTTACAAACTTTATACTCTTTATATTATGGAAATAAAAGGTAACGGGAAAGCTGTCTCTGTGCATGCCATGAAACAATACGAGAAGTGGAAGTATAACTCCACGCATTCTTAAAGGCACTGCACACACACACACATTACTCCATACGTTGTGAGTTGATAATTATATTTTGAGGATCGTCAGAGTTACTAAATCCGTACGATACGCATGGAGCTGAACATTTTCCTTTTCTTTCATAATGTTGAACTTACATAATGTTGAACTTCTGTCTACTAATATCAAGGCAACTGTCTTGCTAAATGTTTTCTAAAAAATACGATATTTAACAATTTATAATACATACATGTACTTCCATGTTTTAATATTTTAATGTGTAGTCCCATATGGTAAATTTCGGAGGGTTATTTGCTAATAACTTTGTTTAATATTTTTTCCCTTCTCCATAAGAATATGATAATGTGACGTAGAAGGATAACGTTACTGACAATGAACACAAATCTTGTAGGTGAGATCCTTAATCGTCTCAGAACTATGACGTCACTCACCACCTCGATGAGTTGCGACAGTTTCAGCCCCAAGTAGACTGTGAGGATTTCACTGTTGTTACTGACGGGTCTTATCAGCCGATTGTAGTTGCTTAGCAGGTCGTCGTACAGGCGCTTCGCATCAGGATTGGCTTCGTACGTAGCAGCCTTCAAACCTAGAGTGCCCAGAAGTGACGAATAGAGAAGGGAGCAGTCGCTCAGCTTGTCAAGATAACTCCTTGTGGTTTATAAAACCAGAAACTTCATTACTCCGTTAACAATTTCCCGCCACAGAATCGCATCCTGAGTTAAATGTACCCAGTCCAAGACCTCGCGTCCTATTTCCTTAAGATCCATTTTAGTATCATCCTCTCATATAGCTTCCCAAGAAATGAATTCCCTCAAGGTTTCCAGCCTAAAATTTTGCATGCGTTTCTCAAGTTTCTGCGCGCACTACATTCCCAGCCCACCTGATCATCTTTGCTTTGATCAACTTAATAATATCAAGTGAAGATACAAACATGACACCCCTCATTATGCAATCCTTACACTTTCCTGTTACTTTGTCTGTCTTAGGCCTAAATATTCCTTTCAGCAACCATCTTCAAGCACCATCAAGTCCTAATCCAGTTTACTGTCTCGTGGGTGATGCCAAATCCATAAGAAGTAAGAGGTAACTACATTTTTACATTGATTTCACGCTCCCGCCGCGACGCTGATCAGATCTGCTCTCCTTTGGGTTATTACGCGACGTCGTGTGGTAACTGTTTACCGATGTTTCGGGACAACGTATTGGTCCCATTTCTAAGGGTCACGAATTCAAGACTCGGACCCCTGACCCTTGAAGATGGGAGAGATACGTTTTCCCGAACTGTCGGTAAACAATTACCACACGACGCCACGTAGTATCCCAGAAGAGCGCAGATCTCATGTACATTTTTACGTGTGGTACTTCAGACTTTTCAATAAGAGAAGGAAAGATTCAGAACTCAATTGTAGCAAATATTCTTCCTTCGTGAACGCAACTGTAATGTTAATCACCCGCCCTGCACTTTCGAAAAACTACTGAGGCATTAGTGCTATAACACAAAATTCATACTGAATCTTGAAACAAATTCCTTTTAATATGAAGCCTGGATAACCTACGAGAGGTGTCCTTAGTAAAACTTGATACAATTCGGGCAGCTCATGTAGATTATAGTACAAAACGCGCCCTTCCTTTTTCATATGTGTGAAAATTACAATGGCTGTAGCTTTAGGTATGCTTCAAATAACAACCACACCTTCCCGCCCGTACTGTTACTGAACCCATTTTCTACTTCCGACCTCAAAGCAATATCGCCATCATCACGAAATAAAGTATCATTTTTGGGTTGACTAAAAATTTGTCCATACTTAGAATTAAGTAATGTTAAACAGCCAACCGCTGTATAGGCATCTAAAGACTGCACAGTATTACAGACATTGTACATACCTGTCGTGATGGTTAGGGAACTAAACAAAACTAGAATCTGCTGCAATCCAAACATTTTCTACTTCTGCTTGTAAACTGCTCTTAAAATATCACACAATCAGTTAATTTCATCGTAATGAATTCCACATTTCTGCTAATAAATTACTTTTTTCCTCTATTATAGCCGATATCTTATTGCCTTGCTGCCATAACCGAGTGAAGATACACAGAGAACCGGTCCAGCGGCGCTCAGCATCAATCCAACATGTCGGCCAACATAATCGATAGCCTACATAAGCAAGTAACCAGCGCTTCGCGGAGTTGTGGTCTAATACGGAACTATCCAGTACTGTAGTTCCAAAACATATACCGAAATTGTAGATTGTTTTGTCGCGCGGCCTATGGGAATTTGTTTAACAATAAGGTAGATAATTAAATTACTGCCCGAAATAAAAATTAAGGGACACTTGTGCCTGGCACCTAAATAATGTGAAATAACTAACTCCACGGAGTGGGGTCCTTGCTGAGAAACTAACAGTTCCTCAGCTAGTCAAGAAATTCCCCGAATTTTATGGAACCCGACGGTCCGCTCTTTTGTTCCAGTTGCCCATATCCTCGTCCAGATAAATCAAGCCAAAGGCCTCTCATCCTAGTTATTTAGCTGTCCTGTTAATGTAATCCTTCCATCTACGCATAGTCTTCCAAGTGATCGCTTCCCTCCACGTTTCCCCACTTAAACCCTGCATCCATTTCTCTTCTCCCCCACACGTGGCACATACCCCGTCCATCTCATCCTCCTTGCTTTGAACACACGAATAATATTTGGTGATCAGTACAAATTACGAAATTCCGTAGAATAATGTAAATACAAATACAAATATTTAAATTACTCTGGG
Organism: Coptotermes formosanus; assembly: GCA_013340265.1. Taxonomy (NCBI): domain Eukaryota; kingdom Metazoa; phylum Arthropoda; class Insecta; order Blattodea; family Rhinotermitidae; genus Coptotermes; species Coptotermes formosanus. Next base: position 488,901 of record BLKM01005581.1, read on the forward strand.
CTTAAACTAGGTATTCAATCTGCGCGGCACTTGTCGTAATGATACGTTTAGCGTTTCACTATTCCCGTTAAACATTTTGGTCCAGGCCGCATACAAATATTATTTCTAATGCAAGGGAAACAAACTCTCACATACGCAACACTTTTAATATAAATATGATCCCCACTTACATCGTTACACGTTTACAATTTTTTACGAATCACAAAGTTTAAAAGGAGCATATTGCTTGTGTTTTATTTGCCAAAAGTCATTGGGAACAGCAATTTTAATAAGCATAAAATGTAAATACTTTGAGCAAAATGAATAAAAGAATTGCGGCAGCGTTCTTCTATAGTACATAACTCTAAGTAACATAACAATAATTATTCTGATCGTCCAAATACAGTCAATAAAGCGAGGGTCTATGTCGTAATTTTGCTGGAAGGATCACAAATATTCCCATAATAATAAATGTCAAATGTAAGAATCGTGTCTCCGTCGACAAAGAGTACCACCGGTACACTTTATTCCACGTGAAAATTTTAGGAACATATCCACTTCATCGCTTGCTTATTCCAAAACGCAGTCCCTTGAGACGTCCCTGCGATGCGCGTTCAATCATGATGTTGCTGAGTAGAGCCAGGATCTCCCCAGCACTCAGATCCTTCTTCAATCGGTCTGGAACAAAATTACAAACACGTATTTTGGCAACGTAGTACAAAAGTAAAAACAATTAGGGAAGGGCATGTTAGTTATCATTTGAATGCTCTTCTTTCTTCATTTCTACTTCCCAGCTAGTTTATGCTAACCTAGTGTAAAAGAGTAATGAGACACTGGCCTTCATCCTTCTGTTACGCGTCAAATCTGACCAATGTGAAATTCTCTCCATAAACTTTCCTCACAAATTTTGTGAAAGTGTTTTCATCTGACGGCCATTACCACAATCGCCAGCTTCTTCCTTCCTTCCTTCCTTCCTTCCTTCCTTCCGTCGTTTCTTCTTCTTCTTCTTCACCAGCACCACCATATTCTTCTTTCTTTTTTGTTGTTCTCTAACTCGTACGCAAAGAGTAAATGTATCCCTACAGGTATTTAAACTGAATTACAGGTTCCAGACCTTAGACTTAGCAGGCAAGCAGAGGCCAGGATGCTCAAAAAGGTCTTAGCAACACACAAAAAACAAAAACCAACACTCTCGTAAAATAAACCGAACGTCACAGGTACGAAACAAAGAGTACCCTGCGTCATTTCAATACAGTTCGTACCGTCACAAATAATGTCCCTACCTCCGATTACAGTATCGTCTGCTTGCGTTCCTTTTAGACTTTCATGCGACTGCTTTTCAAAATTTTCTTCTTATGTGTAAGATTACCAGAATGCCTGATAATTTTATAACACGTACCCCAATAGAGCGAATTTCTTTCTTCAGAAGACAACCAGTCGTTAAACTGGTAAAGGAAGTCCATGTCATTTATATAGACGAAAGGTTTAAACTGTATTTACAACACCCCGCTATTTGACGCTCTGCTGGACCAGATGAATCCAGTCTACAACCCTACATCCTGGTTATTTAAGGTAAAATTTTAGGCGTTTTTGCATCCCTGCGGAAGGGCTATTAAAGTCGCTCTGTCCGTCTATCCAGTTGTATACATCTGACAACTTGAGAACAACTAAAGGAATTGCAACACCATTTTATCCTGGAAAGTTTCACAAAAAATGTTCGATTACTTTCATTTACTTTCACATCGCAAAGTTTTGGTTAGGCTGCTACATTACACGAAAATCTACATACATTCCTTTGCTGAAGAGCGTTTTCATACCCGCTTTTCGCGCAAGTGTAGTTCATATCATGTTCTTGATAGGATGTGGGCAAACCACAACTCATCTACAGCACCAGGTTTGTTGCGCAGTAAACGCGCCTTAATAGCTACGGATGTACGTTTTTCCCTATTTGTGTTATTCTCTAATCTACTCCTAGCTTTCCTTGTGGTCTCATCTAACCCGGCTTTCACACTAAATTCTGTATTCTGCGTTTCTTACCTCTCCTATGTATGACACACTACGTTCTCATCTCAATTTCTTCAGCCTAACATAATTTTATGAGAATTAAGTTCTACAACCCCTCAACTTTTATAACGCCAGCATGCGTGCATAGTATCACCTCAATCAGTATTCTTACCTTCAAATCTCCTCGGGTATTTGAGGGTTGGGTACTGGAAATCAGGCTTGGGTGAACGGAACCTGACCACTGGATGATACGGCAGATAACGCTTGTCACTGACGCTGGACGAGGTGCGTGCTGGCTGCCACGTCGGCCAAGAGGTCATGAAAGATTCCGCAGATCTTCTGACCACAAGGGCCTTGTCCTCCAACACGGCTGTCTCAGAGGAACCTAGCATTCCTGTCAAACAGACCCGCGCTTCACTCACTGCTGCGCAGAGCTCTCACAAAACTGCATACATCTTAAAAAGTATTTCTGAAATATCAGACCAAACCAAAAAACAAGAAGTCCAGGTAACAACACAAAATTCCTTTCCCCGTCGAATGTTTCAGTCTGCACTTTAATGAACATAGTCTGTGCATCATTGCTACTAATGTCTACAGATTTTTGCTAACTAAATTTGTGTGCCATAAATTCCAGTTCTCACGCCATCGCCATATTTGTGACAGGGCTATCTGTATAATAAGTTTCACGTGTATACCTGTAATGAATCATTAGAGTCGTTAAACCGAATATGAAGGCAGGTTTCGGGCAGTGGTCCTGCTATTGTTCTAAAAGGTCTACAAAGAATTGTCTTAACAGTCAGGCGCTTGTATAAATCCCAACTAGATTCTCCAAACGCGTGCAAACAGTGATACGAAAGGCAGAAATAGGCTACTTTATGCGCGTAGCAATATTTATGTAAACATACCCGACTGGAAAATACCTTAATGACCTCAAGGCAGCTCTCAGCATAGATGCGGCAACATCCAAAACGAATTCTGAAAATTTGTTTCCTAAAACACAGGTATTTTCGGATCCCAACTCAGCTTAAAATTAAACCACAAAATCCCTATAACTTCTACCCATATGCTCCACATCTTATCCCTTTGGACATAGTTTCTTCTGCCCGGTACATACCGCACAACCCACTTCAAACTCGGCAAAAAAAAGAAAAAGTAATTTTCTCGAACACTCCACGCCAACCGTCTTCTGTCAGTCGACATGACCTCGCCCCATTCCATGCTTCACTCAAGCAGGGGTACACACAGCAGTGCTCCCTGGCGACCAAAGATGAATAAAGACGTCCCACAACATCAGAAAACACAAACATTCTTCACAGACGGAGTCAACTTTGATCTGAGACGGGTGAAAAGACGTAACTCCTTGCAGGTCAAGGGTCAAAAGCAAGTAAATCCGGAAAATGGTGCGACTAGTATTTCTCTCAAACTCAGAAGAAGAAGCGATAAGGTTAACTAATAACGTAGCGAAACATCAGACCCGCAACCAACCATCAATTCTGGCCACTCACACATTACAGTGCCACAGTCATTTTCATAAGTGGCCAGTGCAGATGGGCTATGGATTTGAGCTTAAAATTTGAGCATAAAATTGATTTCAGGCTAATGGTAGTAACCCCCAAACACTCCTACCGGAATGCTAACGTGATTAGTGCAGCTGAAGGAAGTTACATACCCATCTACCATTCCATGTCGGATTTTTATCATCATTGAAGTTTCATTAGGTTTTCCTCATTACGTCAGATGGAACAACTACGCTTAATATTGAATAAAACGTATTTTTATTCTGATATATTTAACATAGGCTGATTTTAATATTTATGAGTTACTTACAAACTTTAGGTATACCGCTCGCATTACGTATTCTGTAAACCGTTTTTCTACCACTTATATACATTTTGTTATTAGTGTTTCTGACAGACATCCCAGCGAAGCAGTAGCCGATACGGTAGGCAAACGTCGACAGTGTTGGGGTGGAGGGGGGCTCAGATGCAAACCATGATGACACATAGTTCCTTACATGATCAGAAACGCCATGTTTTGAGAAATCTTTGCCCAGTTGCTGGACAATTTTAGGCTCATATTTCCACAACGCCCAATTGACAAAATGAAATTTACCTCCCGCATTGACATTTTCTCGGTATTTTTTCATAAATTTCATTCGTGTAAGTTGACTTAAAATCAGGACTACAAAGAATCTAATGATCTAGCGATAAGATATCCGTGCATAAAGTCCTCAGTTCGAGACCATCCGCCCCTAGCGCAAATTTCTCCTCACACCTTTCCCTTCCTTCAACTCAAAAGAGACGAACCTTTCAGTTACAAATCTGTCCAAGATAAAGAAGGCATATGGGGGCGTGGAGATATACCCCCACACATTTTTAACATCGGCACTAGACTGCGGTGAGGAAGCCCCTACCGCTTTACCCCCGTATAAAAATCCTCCCGTACCCAACGAATAAACGCTTTGAAATTACTGAATAGCGTAATTCCATGCTAACCTACCTCTAATTCGTCAGGAGGATCAAGTTTCATTCAACTGAAATATCACCATGACGAAATTAATTGCGGTGATATAATCCAAAATAGAAACAACTGAAGCAAATAAAACGCTACTACTAATAAGTTTGGCCACATTCTCAAAGAAATTCATGGATAGGTTGCAGACCATAAAACTTCACGAAGTTCCCATATACCACCTGTAGACCAATCCAATCAGCGGCACGTATGTTAGTAGTCTAACTCTGACACAGGCCAATATCATATAAACATACGCGGCCCTTTTGACTGTCCTCTGTGCCCGTATGTGTTCGTATATAATTGACCTGGGACCAGAATCAGCATGTTAACGCTAATTTGTGTTTTAGACCGTACAACCACACGTTAATACATACAAACTGTTCGCAAATTCACGGCCCATTTAGACCTACTAGGGGGAAGAAAACTCTCTTATGAACGCGTAAAGTCAGTGGATTAAAGTGTCTGAGATGAAGGAAAGATGTTTGAAGTGCGGCAGGCCCTACTGAAGACTGAATTACAACTAATTCCAAAGGATACAATCTATGCGGTACACATTTCTTGAAAGCTAAGATATGTGCCAGATACATTTACACACAGATACCCAAACGCTGACGACCTGAGGCTGTAAGCATAACTTTTTTCATACGTGTAACTTGGAGGGAGGGCAAGGGGGTGCCCCCAAAATTCTTTTTCTACTTAAGAATATTTTTCTTTTGGCAACTAAGTTGAAGAGGGGCAAATAAAAAACTGGAGTAAGAATGGGGAAAAAGGACTGGTTCAAAGTAATCTTACCTCTCTTTCTAACTTGACTCCTTCATAAATTAAAGTTCCCAATACACATGGTCGATTTTGCCCTTCCCCGCTTCCCCCCCCCCTCCCCCAATGTTATTAGCCAAGTTATGTCTATGACTCTTTTCAGAAAGTAAGCACAGCAATGGCTGTACATGTCCCAGTATGGAGTACTAACAAGAGGTTTCTAAGTCAGCACGCCCTGTCATAAACAAGAGTTGAGACAGGTCACTCGGTATAGAGACTTGGCTACAGGCTGGACAACCAAGGAATCGTGGTTCCATTAATGGGAGAGTCAACGGGCTTTTCTCTCGTCAAAAGCATCCAGACCGCCTTTGAAGCCACTCAGCCTCCTGTTCAAAGCGTATCGGGCCTCCTTCCCCAGCCTTCTGGCTCGGTAGTAATATTTACAGAAATTTTACTTAAAACCGTTTCTCTTGTCATTTACTGTATAATTATTCGTGCTGGCAGTCTTCAGTTTCGATTTAAGTTTGTCTATGATACATAAAAACAAACAGATTTTATAAATCAGATATAATGCAGTAGAAATATGACGATAAATGGCAATGAGGATAAGAAAATTTTCATTTTTAACGCTCTTATAAAAAGAAAATATCTTTCAATAAATCTAAAAAAAATTCTCTTACAACCTACCATCATCAAAAGCATAATTAAGTATGGTACGGCAATCTGAACCACGCAGAACACAAAAGAACACCTTAACATAACCAACATAGGCACCAAACTGCTGCCGTTCTGCCTAGAGTCAAAATTTATTCTCCTCCTTAAGTTACGTTATATTAAGCAAGATTAGGAATCAATTTGTTCTATTTCTCGTTCTGTACCAGATTCTAAGGGGTCATTTTTCTCGTAATTAACTGCACGGAACAGAATCCTTTCTGACAAACTAATTTTCACTTGGCTGTTACGAAAGATTCCTCTTCTACGGAACCTAATATCATCATCACGACAAAAAAAAAGTCCGCAGCGGAAAAAATCCTGTGCCAAATAAACCCAATCATTATTCTTCCACATTATTTATTAAGGTGCATTTTAATAGTACCATCTCAAATACACCTATGTGTCCCGAATGACCTCTTCACTTCAATTTTCTAAAAAAAAAAAATCGTATGCATTTCTTAAATACCTGTGTCCACCACCTGTCCTTTTCGTTTCACCCTCTATATTTGTCCCTCACTCCTTAAGCCCATTCATAACACTATAACGTCTTGGACCAACAATACGTAAAAACTGAACACAGGACTAACAACTAAGTTCTTTCACATTTAAAAGATGCGTTCTAAACATACAAACGATGTTTGCGCCACAAAATAATACCAATATTACTCACCGTCATCTTCCTTACCCAAGCCGTAGTACGATATAGATAAGGCAGGTGGCAGCAGTAGCAGAAAGAAAACAGCGCTTCGATGAGAAGTTATGTGCTTGAAGGCTACCATAGTGTGAATGCGTGTTCTGCAAGCTCTGGGAAGACTGCACTAGGCCTCATCATGGTTGGCGCTACCCCGTTAAATAAACTCCATGCTGTCTGCTTATTGGTCCAGACATATGAGACCCTTCCACTCCTGACCGACCAGTAGCAGGCGTGGTGCCTCCTACAAGAAACCCGATGGCTACGTTGTCATGTTCAAACTGACAGGAAATTTGAGGAGACTTAAATTTAATGGGACTGAAATAAAAGGGCACTAAGTTCATACAGCCTATAATGTAATGGTCTTATTTTTTCGGAGACTACAGCTAACGAAAGACAAAGTAAAGGCATGCCAGAAAATATGTTACGACAAACCGTGGCAAACGCCCCCAAGTAACAGTGACAACGGATAACGATATTTTTTATTCTTTTGGCGATCTGAGCTGCAACAAGGGTTCATTTCGTTATTAATCATCCCGAAACACTCTTGACAATAATGCAAGGTGGTGGCAAATATAAAAATCCCCGTCTCTGACGAGAATTGAGACCCCATTATCCAGCATGTATCCAGCAATTATACGTAGTGACATAGGACCCATAGATTATTTTGGTTCATTTCTTACGAAGATAATTGTTAACGCTCACGCTTAATAAACAAACCTGACATCTGGGATCTACAACAAACGTTCCCTCTAATTTTTTTTACAGCTAGGCGGACCTGCTGCTGCTCTGAGCAGAGAATTTTTACACGACCTGACGACAGCGCGGCACTTTAAAAGTTTTTTGCAATATGCATAATACGGATATTTACAATGAAAATTGAAAAATTCCAGCTGCTCAGCAACTATTCAGTGTGCGCGGCAGCATTTCAGTTAGCCTACTGTGCTACTACGCACCCGCACAGCTTACAGGGGACACTGTCTACAACAGTCACCAGACGTTTGAAAAAATGTACGAATCAGTGGATTGTTCTGTTATTTCAGTTGCATCTATGATGCTCTGCATAAAGTGCGGCTCGGGAGTGAAAAATGAGTAGGGACAGTTTACAAACAAATATTAGGTCCATCATCATCATCCAGTAGTCTGTCTAATGACAGGTCCAATGCCTCTTCCAAAACGATTCCTCCACACAGTGCGATTTAGAGCTTCCTCCTTCAAATAAGAGTATCCTCGCGTGTCCTTAAAGTCATCCAGTAACTACTTACGTCTTCTGCCTCTTCTTCTTGTCACTTCCATCTCTCCCTTTATCTTTTCTTCAATAACCCGCTGTAGAAGGCAGTTTCTACGCAATATGTGGCCAATCTAGTTAGCCTTCCGTTTTTTTTTTATTTCATGTACGATATTCCTCTGCTCATTTACTCTAAGTAACACTTCTTCATTTCTCACATGATCGGTCCAACTGATCTTCTCCATCCTTCTCCAGCACCATGTGTCAATAATTCGTACAGCCGGGAAGAACAAACGCGCAGCAAACAACTGAAGTGTTTCACTGCCTCGCTGAGCAGTCAGGTATTCAGGATTTGTTCTCTTAAGAAACTGCGCTGTTCAACTCGAGAAACCCAAAATGGGTTAGGCCAGCCTACCTCTTCTGCATGTTATTTAGGTGTAGGCTTAGACTAACATTTTATTTTTCCAACCTAAGTTCTCTTGCACTTTAACAGGGCACTAATTCAAACTTTACATACACCTACGTGTGTGTTCCTGCCTGCAGTGTCTTCACTTGCAACTTACCCATTCAACAACCTAACACAAATTTTTCTCCTTTCCTGTTGCACATACCTACTTTTCAAGGCGCATTTAGTATTTACAGGTCAAGTGGATCTGCCGAACAGCCATCACAAGCTAAGAACCCAATTACAAGTCCGTGTTCATGAATGGTTATTTGTTAAGAAATCGTCTGTCAGACGAAAAATCGCAAAACGGAAAAAGTGCGTCGCAGTCGCATTCGTTTTTACAAGTTTCAAAAGACATCTAGACCAAGGTGCCCAGCCCGGGTTCCGCCAGGTTTTGTTATGAGGCCCGCTGCCACATTTCTAAACTACGTATGCACTATAAAAGTTGCACAATAATTTAGGAGTTCACAGTACCACTTAGCGTGATTTCTACACGCGCGGCTAGCGAACCAGCCCGTAATAACAGTTGTGACGCTTGACCAAAAAATGTTTGATGCCTCTGGTCTAGACTCTACAGGCCTAAAGTTGCTTCCGTCAAAAGATGAGGAACTCAGTTCACTAGCGGCACACGAGGCACAGTCCCGAGACTGCAATGAAACAATATAAAGATTCACATCTGGTGCTGTCCGACTGGTCCTAGTGTTTTGTGGACGCTTTCAGAATATGTGATTTAAGCCTTTCGCAACGATTTCAATATAATTTTCGACTCCTGCTTTATCTATAACATCTGCAGCAGCTCTTCTTATCGCTGGTGAAGAAAACGCACCAGAAAACAAGCAGTCCGTTTCTATTTTCATGTATGTCAGCTTAGAGGCTACATTTGGGGAGATTCAGCAAGCGGTCCTATAATGCGACGTCACCACGTAGACAAGATTTCTCACCAAATTAAAGAGGGTTCTCATTATATGACGCTGCGTAAACCGTGCATAAGCGCTAAACCAGTCTACGTCTGCTCGCTTTTACAAGCAAATTCACAACATCTGTATATAATACGTCACTCTTTACAACCTCGCCACCGATGCGAATTTACACAGACAGGGACCTCACGTGCGACTGTGGCGGATTTGGAACCCGCTGAAGACGTCGTCATTTTATATTTTCTTTTAAGAGTAGAGGCCTTACGATAAGCTTCTGCCTTATCTCCCACCCAAGGAGTCCTAATGCGTGTCTAAAATATTGTTTGCACCGTAAATAATGCAGAGTCGGAGCAGGCCAAGTACCCAGCAAAAGAAAGATAAAGTTAAGTTAAACCAGTAGCTGACATGCGAAACTTCAGCCGTCTTTAAAAATTGCACTTTTACCACGGTAGGTCTACAGTCATGAACTCACATTCTTGCGGTGGATTAAGTTCCAAATAATACTGCCGATATGTAGTTGACCAATAGCCTATCTTATAACCAACTTGTTTAAGAACACAACATAATACTTTGAAAAAATATCAGTTTTTCAACGCCAAGCTATACGAGACCTAGCTCCTACGTTAACTGGCAGGAGTGCGATAGTGAAGCAAAACCAGCGTCCCGTGTTACAGTCACATCTTGAACTCTGCTGATTTCTCGATGCACATCTTTAGAAGCGGAACGTGACGTGCCCCTCAACGTAAAATATCAAAAATTCTTTCCTCCTAAAAAAAAATTGTTTACACGCCAATATTGGTTGTTGAAACTTCAGGTGTACCAAGAAACATACACGGTTTTTTTACCTTTAACCTTAGTGTAACAAACTTTACAAGAAACGAGGCGAAAGTTCTAGTAGAAAACATGCACTTTAGGTCGTTAATTTTAATATGATCCATCCCGTTGTGCACTCACTGTTCATACAGTGGTAAATATTTACCATTACCATTTATTTACCACGGTATTTTACATCGAATTTATTATACAGGCACAACAGCAGTAATCTCCCGTATCTTTGTAATGAAAAGGTATTGTGTTTTCTTTAGGTATAACTGACTTTTTAAATATTATTTATATGAATTTCATGCTTCATGAAACTAAGAAAGATATATCACAAAGACCCAGTCAAAATTCAAACTTCCAGTCCATTCGAATGGTAAATTTGCACTTTACATTTCAGATTTTGTCTTGTCCTGTTGGTAGTTACTGGTGTTTGGGGGGAACCTGTTTCTTCAGGACAGAAGATTTCACGCTAATAACGAATCAATAGTAACTGTTAGTTTCTAAGTCGAGGAAGTATAATATTTTGTTGTAATGGAATCCGATATAATCACACTACCCAGCCACACCGAGGCATGTGACCTCCTCACAATTTAAGTCCTTAACAGGTACTAGGCTGGCAGGGCAGTAATCCATTTGGCTAGCAATACCAAGTCGGCATACCTGGACCGACATTTCTTGGGGTTTTCCCTGATTTCTCCAAGAAAATCCTGGGAGAATTCCTTAAAAATGACCACCGTGACTGCCTTACACATCACTGCCTACTGGGCATTCATAAGCCCCACAGCACGAGGCTATACACCCATAAAAATTGACAGCGTCGTTAAATAACACACCAATCAGACTAGCGTCATCAAATTACAGATGAACTGCACTTGGCCTGCTACTCTCTCAATTACATTTGGTCACAAGGCGCTTTCTTTCCGTGAAGTGTTCCGACCAAAATTTTGTATGAAGTTCTTGTTTTACTACAGGTATCCGTTTAGTTTCGTAGCCCGTACCTCTTCTACCTACTCACAGTAGGTGTCGAGGTTATTTATTTTCACACACCACAGTCGGTAGAACTCCTCTGGGCGAGGGATCGGCCCCTATATATATACGTGGCGCAAATATGGCCTGTCACATCTTTCTTACTTTACTTGTAATAAAATTGCCTATTATGTTTCGGTTAGTATCTTCTATATTTCTAAGCAGTAGCATTCACTGTAATTTAACACGTACAGATTCCTGTAAATATCATATGAAGCATGACGTGTTTTATACTAAAGCACCAAACGCACGACAACACCAGTCGGCAGCCCACAATCCCGTTCCTCGGACGTCTCGTTGTTGTGTCTTGTATGTTATCACTACTTCGTTCAACTCTCCGCCAAACTTCCAGTTATTACTATTTCACATTCATGGCTCCAGCAACCATGAACACCACACGCAGCAGAAACGTCCCCTTTCCGGTCACACATCATCAATGCGACCACATTTTGATAGAAAAGGGTGCCTGATAACACTGTATACAACAGCATATAGGTAAACATAAGCGTCAAGTGGAGTACAAATTATCACTCGTATGCACGAGGAATCGTAGATTCGTGGCACAGGCAAGATACCTCTCCTCTCCAAAACGTCCAGACCAACCCCACAGCCCACCCAACCCCCTATGCAATGGATAAAGGAGTGCTTTCCTGGTGGCAAAGTGGCCTGGGCGTGAGGCTGACCACTCACCTCCATCTAGTGCCGAGGTTAGGAATGAATGTAGCTACACCTTCACTCCCGCTATAAGCCTTCATGGCGTGTAGAGGTACAACTTTAATTTCACTAGTTTCGTCACACAAAGTGATGGATTTGAAAGAATGTAGATGTCTTAAGTTCTTCCGAAATCCGTTTGTCGTAGAGACACTGCCGAATCTGAACTTCGCTACCTGGCCATAGTTTGACTCCGATATGGGGCAAATACATCTCTCAAGGGAGTTCACAAGCTGCGATCGATTCACAACCTTATTTAACGACGCTATAATGAATTCCGACGCTATGACTATGGATTTTGAGACACGTTGAAGAGATAGCAAAACTGAGGGGATGCCTCGTCCAACGCGGAGTGATCATGGTGCGATTGGCAAGACCGTGCTCGGCGAACTGTATGAGAAGAATACGTTTATCTGAAAGCAGACGCGTACAAAGGCCCACCACCCATCGCTTAAAATATATATATGGTTGAAACATTTACACAGTGCTTGGGTATTTGATGTCGCCAAGTTGCGCGGCGGTTGAGTCAGTGACCGCCCGCTTTTCTCCGCTTACATTTAGACTTTTTGAACGTTCGGCAACATTTTCCCCCGTACATTTAACTTCAGCCGCGTACAGTCAAAACGGCGCTGGGCAAAACCGCGTTGGGCGTGGGATTTCTGTACGTTCTTTCCAATTCCTGCATAGCGTGTAGCATTAAAAATTACCTTCCCCATACCGTGCATAATGTTTTAAACGTCTGTATGGTAATGATCTGTTACTGTCGTATGACTAGTAGGCAGTACATAACCTCACACAGACTGCGTAGAAATGACATTTTGCTTCACTGAGCACAGATCCTGTATACCACCCAGATATTACCCCCCCCCCCCCCCGGGAGAGCAGGGTGAAAATAAATATACAACTTTTTTCCATTTATTCCTCTATGATGTGCAAAACTTAGAGTGGCAGATAAAATTAGAGATTTTTAAACCTGCACTGATCTCTTTTTGTACATCATCTCTCTCACATGGATTTATCTTGATATTTGCCACAGCATCAACGAAAGCGTTTTATGTTTGGCTTTAATCTTTGCCTATACATAGCCACACAGTTCAGCATAGCGACTGTTATTCATATCAATACAAAAGTGTGCAAATCAAGCATTCAATTTTCCTGCAAAAGTCGAAGCGCGTGGAACAGATTGAGTCAGCTGGCTCCAAATTAGGATTCCCGAGTCCATCAAGCAACACGGTGCTTTCTGATTTTACCTATCGCCACTACGTCAAAAACGGAAACACTACCTTCGTAAAGCAAAATCCTCCTTGCGAAGCTGATAGTCGTTCAACTAGTAGAGAAATTCCTTCCGAGACCCGTATTTTTCATTAGGGGGGAGGGCTGGCCCTGAGACTATATAATTTCTATTTGATTTAAACATTGTGTTATGAAAATAATGTCGTAAGTATAACTGTAACATAACACTGCTTGCAACTGCATTTATGTACATACAAACTACATTTTCCATGCCTCACTCATCAATTTAAATCAAAAGGTACAATCTTCTTGGTTTTTTAATTTCATCGGAAACATTCAACTTATTACCGTACTCTTCAGAATTCTTACGTACTACTCATCAGTCGATTTCAGAGGCTGATTTGCGCTGAAGGGTAAATCACGTAAAAGTTTGATATAATCGTGTCTACAAAATCTGGGTTTCTTTTAATTTCGGTTTCTAGCGGGAGAGATACCAGTGCCCCCTCTCCTCTCCTTTGATGCGCCCCTGCTACACCTTATCCTGTTTGTTCAAGTTAAGTTTCAATAGTGCCCTCCCATGTATGATTACGTCTCTCACAACGTATGTTTCCTTCAGGTTTTCCGACAAACACTCTATATGCATCTCTCTTCTCTCCCACGCGTGATACTCGTGCATGCCCCACCCATTTCACCCTCCTACTGATTCCTAGACCGATACCCTGTATTGTTAGTTTCAACCGCATATGCTACATTCCCCGTCCCTCTCGTCGGCACTGATTCCATCACTCTAAAACTAATACATGAAGAATACAAATTGTTAACCTCTAATATCGCTATTTTCTCAATTCTGACACAAATCTCATGATCAAAATTACTTTCGCTGCTTGTCGGGCGCCCTTATTCAAGTTTTCCTCCTTTGCAGTGAGACACAAAGACTCGTAGCCTAATAAAGAAACAGGTAAAGTTATATCACACTGTATATTTTAATCTTCCATTATTTTGACAGCAGAAGGGAAAATAAAGATTCTGAACCAGGGGAGGCTGGTGTCACCAAATTACTAGCTACCTCCTTCCGCGTGGAGGGCCAAGGATGCAAATACTCTCTGCCATTCTCTCTAATGCAATCAAACCTGTGCCTACAAATGGCGTGCACGTGTACATATTTCGAAAATAGTACACAAACAAATATGTACCGTCTAATCTCTCTCACATTGACAAACCCAAGCAATTTTTACAAAATCACGTTTGGCAACGCTGTGTACTTCAAAATACAGAATAGTTTCAGCAAGACTTGGGTTGCATAACTTTTAGACCAGCCTGTACGGTACACACATGACTACACACGTGCACCTGCCTACTGCAAAGGTGTAAGTGGGGGTTGCAGTGTTCAACTCGCACAGTAGTGGTCCAAACTACTTGGTGTAATTCTTTTACTTCTCCTATGCTTTTGGCCGTCCACAGTAATGCACATTCACTCACAATCCAGTAAACGCCCCAAACATATTAACGTAACACACTCGTATTAGAAACACATACGATTACAGTTTTCATAACCATGTCCCATAGCTCCAAACAGCAATACTGTTTTAATAAATTTTAATTTTAATTTTGTAAAAACTGGGTGGACCTAAATCTCGAAGTGTTAGGCAAAATATAGGTTTTATAAGTTTTTGGCTACAAGAACCATCTTGAGCTACATATCTACTCCCTCATACTTCTTCACGGTATGTTGCTTAATCAAACAGACAACTACAATTTTACCTCTAAATACACGCTGAATCACCAGAGTTCGATTACCAGGGGGATAAGGATTTGTCTCTTTACCAGTGTAAAAATGGACTCCAAATTCCACTCAGCCTCTTATCCAGTGGAGTCTGAAGGCTCCTTCCCCACAGTAAACTGGTCATGTCAAGCTGGTGACTACTTCCATCTTGTGCCAAAATAAAGCATATGCTGCGCATTGCCTCTACTTGTACGAGTCACGGGTTAATTTCATTACACTACGCAGTCAGGCCAAGTATACAGATTGAAGCAGTTACATAAACAACTGTCTGCTTACAAGTGTTTTCTCTGAGGTTCAAAATAATTTGTGTGACAAGCACAGCTACTGCAACGGAAACACCGTGTCACATCCGATGCAGATTTGAAATTCAGAGCAATTCCAATGGTGGAATGGAACACTGAAAACGCAACACCTTTGAATAATACGATATTCCTGTGATAATATTCAATATAGTTAGTTGCACCTTTTTCAACAAAGGAAAGAAAACACCTGAGAAGAAATAAAAATACACAGAGACACTGGAGCTTCTGCTTAACAAGATCCAAAAGGGAAATGCACTGCAAATTATAGTTCTTTTCAGACACAGAAAAAAAAAACATTTTACAGTGTATGTGATTTCCGTGCCTTGAAACAATAAATGTATAACACTCATGCTAAAAGTGAAGTTGTCCCTATACATGCCACATAGGCATGCAAGAGGTGCAGATGTATAGCTCCAGTCACTCTTAACCTTGGCATGACATAGACACAAACTGACAGCATCGCACCCCTGACACTTCACCCCTCGGAAAGAACCCCCGGTATGGACTGAACAGGATGCCATATGTGCCCCAGAGCTGGTGGCGACAGTTCAAGCCCCTACTGGAATTGGAACGCAGGATCATCCAGCTGGTAGCCTAGTGACTATACTGACCACACAACACTGACATATAATACATCCAAACATCAAAAGCACTGTGAATTTTTCTCTAACTACCTGTTCAAAGTGGCTCTGGAACCAGTTCAGAAATTCCACACTTCTGCTACATCCTCATGGCACATGGGAACAGGGCTGTCTTCACCTTCAGACAAGGAATGGTCAGCGCATTCTGAGAGGAGATGAAATGTTATCCGGGAAGGCAAGGTAGGCTACAGTAATAAAAGAAAGCAAAAATGACCAGTGTGAAGAAAGGATTAATGATGGGATAATTCAGTATAATGAGAATGACTTTAAATAAGCAAATGTAATGAATTAATTTGCACAAGAATATGAGACAGACCTAATCACTGGCAATCAATGTCAGCAGGGATCTGTCTCATATTCTTGTGCAAATTAATTCATTACATTTGCTTATTTAAAGTCATTCTCATTATACTGAATTATCCCATCATTAATCCTTTCTTCACACTGGTCATTTTTGCTTTCTTTTATTACTGTAGCCTACCTTGCCTTCCCGGATAACATTTCATCTCC